>PVLA01004892.1:0-161988 GCA_004027455.1 Hydrochoerus hydrochaeris
CAAAATTAATGGAGAGACAAGATATTTCCACAACAAAGAGGAACTGGGGGAGTTTGTGACCACCAATCCAACCCTGCAAAGAATACTGAAGGACATTCTAGAGAGAGAGAAGAAAATCACCAGGGTTCCAGGAATAATGGCAGAAAGGCCTCAAAGAAAGGGGCAGACAGTGGAATGAAGGAGAAAAGTAAACAAACAAGGACAAAAAAATAGCATGGCAGAGATAAGACAGAGAAAACTGGTTATATCACTGTTTTATCTTGACTGATTTTATTTGAATCTGATATGCTTGAGAGTGTTGAGTCTGAGAGTAGGGGCAACTACTCTGAAGATGACAGGATTCAATAGGATACCCATTCTGGTTTGATTGTTAACTGCCTTTGAAGTCCTATAATGTCTCCAATGTTTAGATTTTATTAATAGTGTAATGCAATGCTAAGTTTATACTATATTTGACTATACAGACAATTTTATTGAAAATAACAAGAGACATCATAGTGACTACCGTAATCACCTAGTCTTGTGTTTTTGTATGTTCTTTTCATTTTGTGTTTCTCTAGGAATTTGTATTGTTGACTTGTTTTGATTTGTTTCTCCCTCTAATACAGAAAGGCTAGGTATATGTGTAGAGAATTATACATGTGTAGAACTTCTAAGTAGTTTACGAGAATGGATTATAGTTATTGTAAAGAAAAAAAAGGAAAAGAGTATTCTAAAGGATATAACTGCATGTATGTTTCAGTGTGTGGAATTAACAATCATCTTGCTAAAGTTTTAGTTGGATGGATGAACAAAACTGACTGCAGTCTCACTGTTTAGATGTTCACTTTGTGGGCTTTACTTTTGTAACTTGAACAACTGCATCTAAGAGGAAAGTATGTAATTATCAACTAGTGATTTCTTACTGGTTACTATTTTTGGTTTTTTGTTTTGTTTTGTTTTTGAGATTTTGTATTGTTTCTACCCTCTTTCTGTTTCAAAATTTTTTCTTTAAATAAAAAAAATTAAAAAAAAAAGAAAGAAAGAAATACAGGCAGAACGCAGAAAGGTAATTCTTCGCTCCTCACAGCCCTGACTGAGATGGGTCAATAGTAGCTGGCTGGTAGAATTCAGCTAGTTTAAGGAGTCCATATGCTTTCATTCACATCTGGTTCTTGGGCTGGGATAACTCCATCACAATTGCCAACTGCAGCGCCTACATGTGGCTTCTTCATGTGGTTTGGCTACGGGACAACATGGCAACCTCAAAGTAGTCAGACATCTTATGTAGTGGCTCAGGGCCCCAAATACTGTACAAGTATTTCTGCTAGCAAGATGAAAGCTGCATTGCCTTTATTACCAAGCCTTAGTAGCCATGGAACAAAATTCGCATCATGCTCTATTGATCAAAACAGTCACAAGCCCACCAAGATTCAAAAGGAGGGAAATTATACTTCAACCTTTGAAGGAGGAAATAGTATAGATGGTGTAGGATCAGAGACAGTGCTGTACTATCTTTAGAAAATACAATCTCCCATAGCTTCCTACTTCACTGACAACCTGCTTTCAGTCTAAAATTATGTTCTATTCTGTTACATTCTACTGTCAGGGCTATCCATAGTACCTGCTTTGGTTTGAACATGGCTTGTCCCTGCAAAGGCTCACGGTCTGGAAGCGTGGTGCCCACTGTAAAAGCATTCAAGTGACAATGGAAGATAACCAAGTCACAGGGGCTCCATCCTCAGGAATAGCTTACAGATGTCTTGAAGAAATGGATCAGATTTCATGAGAAGTACCAATTTCCAAAAACAGGGATTATTATTAGCAAACACATCCCTGCTGCCTTGAAGCATCAGAGATACATGCAGGACTGTCCCACCAAGCAGATTTCAACCAGTGCTACATGCGTGCCAGTTATACATGAACCACTGGTGGTTCAGAGGCACCAGGCAGTGAGACATATTAAATATGGCCCCATCATAAACATGTTAAATCCCTCTTTTGCATATGACTCTTTCACACACACATCACTATCACAATGCCATCTGCCATTGTGCTAAGATCATGCTCTTGAGCCCCTAAAACTGAAAGCTAAACAAGCCTCTTTTCCTTATAAAGTACACAGCCTGTTATTTTGAGGGGTGTGTGTGTGTGTGTGTGTGTGTGTGTGTGTGTGTGTGTGTCTGGGCTTTGGTTTGGTTTGGTTTGATTTTTTTGGTACCAGGAATCAAACTCAGGACCTTGTGCTTGCCAGGCAGGCACCGTGCAGCTGAGCTATATCCTTGGCCCGCCTCAGTTATTTTGTTGTAATGAAAAATAGACTAAAACCGTGGCCATATCCAGAGAAATAATGAGAAGGTAACTATACCCAGTTGGAAAGTAATTAGCAAAATTTAGGCGGTGGCAACCAACTTATGAACCCAAAGAATGATTGATGAGTTGCCTACACTGGGTAGGAACAAAATATTCAAAAGGGAGATCAGGAGACAGATTTTAAAAGGAAGGTGAAGGATAAACTGTCAAAGAAATCTAGTTTAGTAAAAATCAGGATAAAGAGAATGCTGTAAAGGTTTATGACAGTATTGAACAAAGGTCCCACAAATATTGTGCTTCAAAATTTGTCATAAGTAGGCCTTTGATAATAACTAAACGGATAGTAAGTGGATGAATTATGAGCCATAATGTTTTGAGAGGTAAGGAATTTTATCTTTCTCTTGTATGAGAGATGGTCATCCTTCCAACTGCCTGGAAGTTGTTTTACCCAAGTATAGTGATACTGCTACACTTAAAAAAAACATAGGAATATAGATAAGAAATATTTTTAATTAGCTAAAAAAAGAAAATTTTGCAACTTGAATACATTGAGATGACCAAATTGTCTGATTTTAACATTGTTACATTGTTTTTTGTTTGTTTGTTTGTTTGTTTGCTTGTTTTTGTGGGAAAGTCTTTTTGAAACAGTTTCATTATGCAATTCAGGTTGGCCTTGAACTCACTTTGTAGCCCAGGGTGGTCTTTGAACTCACTGCAATCCTCCTGCCCCAGCCTCTCAAGTGCCAGAATTATAGGTATGCACCATCACACCCAGCTTATGCAGCATTCTTTAATCATGATAGATTTTAGGCATATTGTCAAAAAATTCATTTTATGTCTTATTAATCATTTCCTGTTATGCTTATTGGTTCTATCCCGGGACATACTCAAAAGTTTTCTTACAATTAGGATAAATTCATTTTAACCTTTCCTTCACAACCTTTTCCTTATAACACTCATCATTATGTAATAAGAGTAACTTGTTTTTCACAAAGAAAAACTGGTAAGTCTTATGCTAACCCAAATGTTGACAAACTATTTATGTGATTTTTTTTTTTTTTTTAGTTCTTTCCATCTAGTACACATGTCAGCCTGGTAAATTCACATAAGCATCATAGTTTTTATTCTCTTTCTTGAATGTATAAACTGCATGGAGCCGTTCCCTTTCAAAGATTTAGATACATCCTCATCCTACTAATACAGTCCCAAAATCAATGTCTTTCCAAGTAAGACTTGCCACATAAGACATAATCTTTTAATGGCCTTGTTTCACTCATTTAATAAACAAATATGGGAATCAAAATGGCAGAGTAGGAATCAGCAGAAAAATTCAATCTCTCCAAGACCCAAAATTTTGATATCTGGAAAAAAACAACCGGTAAAGAGGGTGGGAGGAGTAGACCTCTGGGACTTAAGAAACAACTGACAGCCAAATTAGAAGCTATAGAGAAGTTGTAGAAATGAGCCACAATTCAGAGAAAAAAGAATGAAGGAGTCTGGAAGTTCACCTTGGCTCCTGGGGAAAAGAACCTGTCTCCACAGACACAAGGTAATCCTGGAGGGTGAGACGACCAGGGAGAATAAACAGCACTAACCTGGAAGAAAGCTCACAGCTATTGTAAAATGCAATGAAGTTTTACTCTGAAGTGACTCCTTACCCACAGCAGGTAACCACTGGAGAAGAAACACAGTGCAATGCCCACCATATTGCCAGAGAGTATTTAATCAGGTGCCATTTCAGGATGGAGTTGATTACATATGATTGATACCCAAAACTACTAAAACATAACTACACTTCAGGATTCCCTGTGTGACCTTCCCACAATGACTGGGTTAGACACCGCCATGGGACACAGTGGTGAAAGGGTGTGGGCTAGACATAGACCCTGTGAGAAGTGTAAGCTCAGGCCAGGAAGGTAATGGGACTCTGCCTTCCATCATATCTACAGTGTTCCACACAACAATTACAACAACAGAATACACATTCTTCTCAGGAATACATGGGACTTTCTCCAAAATGAACATGTGCTACCTACAATGCATGCTTAAGGAAATGGAAAAGAACTGAAATTATTCCATGTATATTATCAAATCATATATAATGAAACTAAAATTCAGTGGCAAAAGAAATCACAGAAAATATGCAAGAACATGGAAATTAAACAATACCCTCTGAAATAATCAAGAGATAATTCCTATAATCAAAAGTTTATACCTGTGACTGTCCACATCAGAGAAACAAGAGTAAGTTCAAGTAAATAACCTAATGAAACCCCTCAAATTCTTAACAAAAAAAATCCAAATCCCAAGCTAGTACAAAGAAGTAAATCGTAAATCATACAGCATTCCTGGGTTTAGCTTAGTTGGCTAAGGCCCCACTCTGTAAACGTGAGGTTGTGAGTTCCATCCCAGAGCCAGCAAAAAAAAAAAAAGAAGAAGTAAATCATACAAAGCAGAGCAGAAACTGATTAAATGGAGACCAAAAAAAACAAAGAATCAATGAATAGGATAGCCAGTTCTTTAAAATAATAAATAAAATAGACACTTACCCAATCTAACCCAAAAAAAGGGAAAAAAGATCCAAATCAGTGCAATTAGAAATAAAAAAGGCAAAATCACAATAGACAAAACCAATATCCAAAGATTATTAGTAACTTTGAATACCTGTATTCTAAAAAAGTGGAAAATTCCAAAGAAATGAATAATTATTGCATATGAATTACCAAAACTGAACCAAGAAAATACAAAAATCTTGAGTAACCCATTAACAGGCAGTGAAACTGAAGTAGTAGTTAAAAAAAAAAAAAAAAGACAAGACTACCAACTAAGAAAAGCCCAGGACTCATGGATTTACTGCCGAATTCTACAAGAATTTTGCAAAGTCCTAAGGTCAAAACTTCTTAAATTCTTTAATGATAGTGAAAAGGAAGGAATACTCCCCAAATCATCCCTGGATGTAATATTATCCTGATTCCTAAAACCAGAAAAGGATCCAAGCAAGAAAGAACTACATGACAATATCTCTTTAGTAAATATGGACTAAAAAATCCTCGACAAGATATTGGCAAATAGAATGCCACAAATCATCAAAAAGCTCATATACCATGACTAAATAGGGTTCAGCCCAGGAATGCAGGGATGGTTCAACATACACAAGTCAATAAATATATCAAATCAACAGAACCAAGGACAAAAAAATCACATTATCATCCCAATAGACATGAAAAAAAAAACTTTGACAAAATCCAACATTCATTCATGATAAAAACCCTGAAAAAAACAGGTATAGGACCTTACCTCAAATTGATAAAGGTCATTTGTGAGTAACCTACTGTCAACATCACATTAAATGGGAAAAAGTTGAAAGTTTTCCCTCTAAACTCAGGTACAACACAAGGATTATCTATCTGCTTTCACTATCACCACTCTTGTTTTAATATAGTTCTCGAAACATTAATCAGAGCAATCAGTCAAGTGAAAGAAATAAAAGACAGGAAGAAAGAAAGAAGTCAAATTATTATTTGTAGATGATATGATCCTCTACATGGAAGAAGCAAAAAGTTCCATGGAAAGACTCCTGGAATTAATAAACAAACTGTACAATACAGCAGAATACAAAATCAAAATCAACACACGAGAATCAGTGGTGTTCTTGTACTCCAATAATGAATGCATTGAGAAAGAAATTAAGAAAACAACCCCATCCAAGATAGCATCAAGAAAAATTAAGTGCTTAGGAATTAACCTAACCAAGGAAGTGAAAGATCGTTAAAACAACAACAACAAAAAAATGTACTCTGAAGAAGGAGATTGAAGAAGACATCAGAAAATGGAAAGATATCCTCTTCCCACATAGGCAGAACCAACTGTCAAAACGGCCACACTTTCAAAATTGATACACAGATATAATGCAATTCCAATCAAAATACCAATAGAATTCCTCACAAAACTACAGCAAGCAATCCTAGAATTCATATGTAAGCAGAAGAGACCCAGAATAGCCAATGCAATCCACAAAACCAAAGCAGGAGGCCTCACAATCCCAGACTACAAAGCCAGTTATGCTACAAAACTACAGTTACAAAATGTAACATATTGGCAAAAACACAGACATATATATCAATGGAACAGAACAGAAAGTTCAAAGACAACTCCAGAACATTCAGCCACCTGATCTTTGACAAGGGTGCCAAAAATATACACTTGAGGAACAACTGCCTCTTTAACAAATGGTGTTGAGAAAACCAGTTACCCACGTGTATAACATGGAATCTGACCCCTATCTCTCACCATATAGTCAACTAAAATCAAAATGGATCAAAGGCCTGAATACTGAACCAGAAAACAACCTGCTGTAAGATAAAATAAGTAAAACTCTTGAAGACAAAAGCAAAGATTTTCTAATCAGAACTCCAATTGTACAATAATACCAAACCTACTGTCAACAGGAGTGGTGAGAGTGAAAGAGGATATCCTTGTCTTTCCTGAGTTTAGAGGGAAAGCTTTCAGCTCTTCCCCACGTGACACTGACAATAGGTTTATCATAAAGACCTATCAAATCAACAAATGGGATCATATAAAATTAAAAAGCTTCTGCACAGCAAAAAGAAACAACCAACATAGTAAAGAGATAGCCTACAGAATGAGTAAGAA
Organism: Hydrochoerus hydrochaeris; assembly: GCA_004027455.1. NCBI lineage: Eukaryota > Metazoa > Chordata > Mammalia > Rodentia > Hydrochaeridae > Hydrochoerus > Hydrochoerus hydrochaeris. Next base: position 6,946 of record PVLA01004892.1, read on the forward strand.
TTTTTACCAGCTACATGTCACATCTGAATATATAAATAACTCAAACAGTGCCCCTAAAATTAAAGACCCAATCAAAAAATGGGCAACTGGAAAAAAAATGGGCAACTGAAATGAACATACACTTCTTAGAAGATCAGTAAATACATGAAAAAAATGTTCAATGTCTCTTGCTATTTGAGAAATGCAAATTAAAACAACACTAAGATTCCATCTTATTCCAGAAAGAATGACTATCATCAAAAAGTCAAAACCAGGGCTGGGGATTTAGCACAGCAGTATAAGCATCTGCCTGGTGAGCATGAGGCCATGAGTTCAATTTCTGGTAACAAAATTTAAAAAAAAAAAAATCAAAACCAGGTGTGATATAATCCCAGCACTTGGAAGGCTGAGGTAGGGGGATCACTGTGATTCAAGGCTGCCCATTCTACAAAGCAAGGTCAAAGCCAACCTGCACTTCAGAGTGAGACCCTGTCTCAAAAACAAAAAAAGGAAAGAAAAAAGAAAGAAAGAAAGAAATCAAATAATAAAAAATGCTAGTGAGGCTGTAGGGAGAAAAGGGAACTCTTCTATATTATAGAAAGCAGTATGGAGATTCCTCAAAAAATGAATACTAGAAATTATGTTTGATGCAGCTATTCCCCTTCTAGGTGTATTCCCAAAAGAGTTAAAGATATCATATTACAACAATACAAACATATCCATGTTTAAATCAGTAATAATCTGTAACAACTGAATCTTGGCAGCAGCCTGTATGTCCATCAACAGATGAAAAGATAAAGAAAACTGCTATTTATACACAATAAAGTATTACTATGCCATAAACTGTCAGTTGTACAAAAAGGGATGGCACTTGAGACCACAATATTAAGTACACTGTATCAGACAAGCAAGCTTAAATATCACATAGCTTCTCATAAGAGAAACTCAAAACATAAAGAAAAAAATAAAAGATAATAGGAAGTAGGGAGATAGACCTTTTGCAAATAAGAAAGGGACCAAGAGATGGGTTGGTAGAGAGAGGAAAGGAATGAAAAAGATTACGTGTTATGTACATGTACCAACTCCCTACAAGGAATGTGATCATTATATACTACAAACACATAATAAGAGTAGAAAAATTGAGAAAAGATAATAAACACTTTCTGAATACCTACTATATATGTGAACACTGTGGTGGACCTCAGAGATCACAGAAATCTTGTCCCCCAGAGTTCAACAACGTATTATTGGGTACCAATAGGATATTAAATTCTGTCCTGCCTCAAATCCACATTTTTTCCTTCATCCCTCCCCTAGTACATTATCAGATTTTGGGCTGTTTCTACAATATTGTTAGTATCTGATGTTCTTAAGTATGACCTAAAAGCCACTTTTACAAAGTTCATCTTTTCTCTGTAAAGCAACACAATTTATCTTACCTTTCTCATAAGTAATGTTAGAAGCCAGAACATAAATGAAAACAAGAGCTACACTATGCTGCTATTGAATACCACTTTAGTATTCCTTTTTATAAAGATGACAGAAGAATAATCCGACGTAGAAAAGATCTGTACCATCATATAGTATTAAGGATACTATAATTCATGTATGAGTTTACATCCTTTTTTTAAAAAGGTTGTCCTCTTAGATGAACCGGGCTACAGGTATTCCGGGTTTATATAAAGAAAACAAGTTGTTGGGCTGGGGATTTAGCTCAGCAGCATAAGCGCCTGCCTGGCAAGCGTGAGGTTGTGAGTTCGATCCTTGGTACAAAGGAAAAAAAAAAAAAGAAAGAAAAGAAAACAAGTTGCCAAAACGTGACCTCTTTTTCTAATTCTCACAATGTGGTAAACCCACTTTGGTATTTTAATTTGGAACAACTAAAATGGCATTTTTGTTTGAATACTGAATAGTGATAAAATGTATTTCAAATATTTCCGTGTTCCATACAGTTTGAAAATATATTACAACTATTCAAACACTATCTCTGGTGAGCAGTCTCAATGGATGACAGTAATAGAAATAGAAAAACATCAGTATTGAGGAAAACAAACATGGAGAATAATTAATTGGGCAATTATATGTCCTAAGTAACTAGACTGAACTTGAAAATCAAAGCTAAGAACCAAACAAATGAAAAGCCCTGTTGCGACTCTAAAGACTTAAACATGATTTCATGTGCAATGGTGGGGAGGGTCACTAGTGCTCATATCTATGTTAGGGAAAAGCTGGACAAGATTTACAGATGATGAGAAAGATCGCTCAAGTTTTCTCCCTAGACCCACAAAACAGATAAAATAATTTCCAACTGCTACCCAGCACCTTCAGAATTTGTGGGTTTGAAGGTTTTTGTTCTTTCAAAGGAAGAAAGTAGTAACAAGTAACAATAGCATGCTTCCTGGCCTCAGGAAGAGGGAGACAGGAGTGCTCCAGCTGCACTTCCTGGAGAAGTATGCCAGCTGCTCTCTGCAAACTGAGATCAAATTGCCAAGGATTTACAGGACAGCAGTCATGATGCATAGCCGAAAATACTGATCTGCTGCAAGGAGGATGTAACGCAAACCACAAAGGAACTGACAGGAAATCAGCCCTGGGACTGGCACTTAAAACATTCAAGAAGGCTAGGAATCCTGGACTTCTGAGAGCCAAATTTCATCACCTTTCTCTGCATGAAAAGAATAGTGACAAAAGCCCTGTACAAAGCTCTTTGGTGACCATTCCTATTTAATAGCACTGCCCCCTGCCTGAACCAGCAGTTGCTCACAAGTGTTGAGGCCTTCAAAGATCTTCGCATTTCTTGACCAAAAATTACATGTTTGCTGCCACGTACCTCCGTCCTCACAGCCATGAGCCCACTGAAAGCCGTGCATGACTCACAGACTGTGATGATGGTAAGAAAAACTAACATTTGGAGTTCACCAAATAATGAGTCATACTCCTGAAAGAAAAGAATTCCTTGCTATTGGCAGCCCTTTCATATGAAATTTTAAAAACTGCTTTTAACATTAATATTAATTCCATAAAACTTGGCAAAAACTAAGTGAGAAATGTGGTACTTGGTTGTCTTATGTCATGTAAAAGTCCAGTTCATGCTCCAAGAAAAAGGAGGAGGATATATCCATTACCTATTCCTAGACTTGCCTCCTGCACTCACTGCTGCCAACTTACTCTTCTCCCACACACTTTCCATACTAATTTTGACCCTTTAAGAATCAAAAAAGAAGTCTTGCCTCTTTTCCACCCAAATGCCGAAATGGAATCTTTTAGTATCTCACCTTTATAAAAGGAATGTTTGAAAACAGGCCTTTTTGGCTGTGACATCAGTGAGTTGCTGAGGCCTCCAAGGGCCGGAGGAAACATTCCCAGTACCTCGCAGTGCTGCTGCACTCCTACGGTGCAATCTGGCAGTGGCCAGCGACCAAATCTTTAAAGCTGTTTTATGGTATTTAACATATGGTCATAAATTGCTCAGTGCTCTAAAGAGGGGCTAAATTTGCCACCCCTATTGATGAGACATGTTCTTATTTATTTAAATTTAGTGGCAAACTGGCATTTCTCCAGATGGAGGGATTTAGGCATAAGTACAAAGGAAGAACTAACTAGAAATGAGTCGTAACTTTTCCATACACTGAATGTAACTCATTATCAAACGAGGGCTTACCATAGAGCAAGACACTAATAGGAAAAGATTCCAATTTCTAATGACTACGGAAGGGGACATATAAACTGTCTTCAACACACGAGAACTGTAAAACAACAAATCTCTTTCCTTAAACTACTTCTATTTCCATCCATCTCTCTTTTCCTTCTCTCTCATGAATTAGATGTACTTGGTCTTCATCTAAAATCCTGAATCTATAAAAATATCCAAACCCTCTCACATCCATCTTTGCCATATTTTTCGTTAAGTTGCTTATGTTTTTAATGGCTCCAATTCTCTGTGACTAAGGACATAATCCTACCAAAATATTTTGTTTCCTTCCTCCTATAAGCTAGTCCACAGCTAAAGGCAGAAGAAAAACAAGGAGGAGATTACTGTTACTAGTGATATTAATGTGAATGGAGTAAAAAAAAAAAAAAAACTATAAAGAGTAAAGTCATTAATAGATTTTTTTTCATGTACTGATACAGAAATAACTTAAAAATCAGAAAATGATTATTTAAATATGCCTAAATTTGGAATGTGAAGAATTTCAATAAATATATTGACAGCAGCCTGGGAACAGTGTTAAAAAAAAGTTATTCTTTCTGGTATGGCGGGGCCACCATTTTGCAAAAGAGGGAATCTTCTGAAACACAAAGATAACTAACAGAAATGTAGGCATTTGCTGACACTAAAATTGTATCATCAAATTATATTACACATATTTATTCACTGATTAACCCAACATATTAATAATCAAGTTAAGTATAAATGGTCTAGGGCCAGGGGTTTAGCTCAGTGGAACAAGTGCCTGCCTGACAAGCGTGAGGTTACAAGTTCAATCTCCAGCACCAATAAATAAATAAAAATAAATGGTCAATATCCCAATGAAGAGACAACAATCATTAGACTTAGAAGTAAGATCCAGTTATATGTTGCCTGTATGAAATTGTTTTAAAGGTAAAGTATGTAAAAGAAAAAAAGGAACAATGTTACATTTAGTAGCAATCAAAATTGATTTCAGGGAGCACACGCCTATAATCCCCCAGCACTCAGGAGGCTGAGGCAAGAGGATCGCTGTGAGTTCAAGGCCAGCCTGAACTGCATAGCAAAACCCTGTCTCGAAATTTAAAAAAAAAAAACAAAAAAAAAACAACACTGATTTCAGGACAAATACATGTCCAATAGTAAAGAATATCAATTCAAGTCTTAAACATTTATAAATAATAATCTTAAACATTTATGTATCCAATAACTGAGCTTCGAAATACTTTAAGCAAAAAAAAAATAACAGAATAATAAAAACAAATATACAAATCTAAAGTGATAGTATGTAATTTCCATATCCCTCTCTCAATAATTGCCAGACTTAGACATAAAATATAGATAGATAGATAGATAGATAGATAGATAAAACACAAACTCAAAGTTATACTCAGCGCTTTCAATATCCACATCTAAATAACTATAACAAGTAGAAAATAAAAAGTATGCTACTTTTAAACAACTATATCAAGCTTAATCTAAAATTATTATTTACAGAACACTTTACCAAAAGATAATAGAACACACATTATTTTCAGCGTGCATGGAACATTTACTAAAGTACATAGTTCATCCTAAGCTACAGAACAAGTCTCACTAAATTTAAGGTGTTTCAGACATACAAAGAATATTCTCTGACTACAGTGAAATTCAAAATCAAAAAAGGATAACTGAAAAATCCAGAACCTTCTAGAAACTAAACAGCATATTTCTGAATAACCTACAGGTTGAAAAAAAAACCAAATTGAAAATTAGGAAGTATAATGAAAGTACAGCATGGTTTGATGTCAAACCAAGAGTAGGAGAAATCACCCTTGATCATCTTCCTCCACAGTGCACTGGGTGTAGATATCCAAAAGTTTCAAAGGAGACAGTCATACCTTCATCAAAGACAGGCAGTAAAGCACATGGAGAAAGTCATGAGAAGCAAGCTGAAAAATGACCTTATGAATCTGTTCTGAAACCTATCAGAAATATGGAAAAGAAACCTTGAGAGGCACTGGCATGTGGCTTTGAAGAAGTGATGTCACAATCTCCTGCCACATTACAGGATATAATCACCTACCGCTGCATGTATTTCAGTGATAACAATGTGTTGTCTTATCCATAATTGGGATGGGGTTTCTTTTTCAATTCAATAGTTATTTATTAACTACCCATTTTCGGTACTGTTGAAGATATAAAACCAAATAAACTGGGACAGAATGAGGGAAAAAAAAAACTTTTTGCACAATGTAGCTAAAGCAATACTTACATAAGACGAAAATATATAGCACTAAATATTAGTATTAGAAAAAGGATATCAAATCAGTGACCTCAGCTCTGATCTTAGTAAACAAGAAAAGTTCAAAGTAAGAGGAAAATAAATAGATCAGAATAGATATTAATATACTACAAAACAATTACAAAATGGAGAAGGATAAAGTCAAAAGCTGGTTCTTTTGAGAACGTGATTAAAACTGATAACCACTAATAATATCAGTAAAGAAAAAAAAGAGTAAGACAAATTACCAAGATCAAAAAAGGCAAATGATATCACTATAGATTTTACACGTTTTTTTAAAATAAGAAATTATGAAAAACTTTTATGCTAATAAATTTAGCAATTTAGATAAAATAGACAATTTCTTTTAAAGATACAAAGTTTCAGCACTCATTCAATATGAAGTAAATACTGTAACCTGAACAGTTCTGTATCTAATAAAGAATGTATTTGCCTAAGTCTGACAACCTGATTTTTAAAACTAAAACAAACAAACAAACAAAAATCCTCTCAACTAACTAGGTACAGAAGGGAACTTGACCTGATAAAAGGAAACTGAAAAATACACAGTCAACATTAAACTTGGTGGTAAAAAAACATAATCCTTTTCCCCTAAATAATGGATCAAAGCAAGAATGTACTTTCAATACATTCAGTCAACAATACACTGGAGTTTCTAAGTAGTGTGTATTTTCTAGTCAGTGTAGTAAGGCAAGAAAATAAAAGACAGAACAGAATAGAAAGTCCAGAAAAAAACCCACATATATATGATAAATTTTTTTGAAAAAGGTTCAAGGGCAATTTAGAAGAGAAAGGGCATTCTTTTCAGTATATGGTATATAAACATTCTAACATCCATATTTCAAACAAAACAGTACCATAAACAAAAACTGGCTCAGAATGGATCACAGACCTAAGTGTAAAATCTAAACATATATATCATTTAAAACAAAACATACCACAGAAATCTTTGGGATGTTGAATTAGGTCAAGATTCACTAAGATAATAAGTGGAAAAGGCACTGTCATAGAGAAAATACTTGCAAATCATACATCTTACCAAGGATTTGTATCCAAAAGATATGAAGAATTCTCAAAACACAATATTGAAGAAAAGCCAGGCATGGGGGCACACATCTGTAATCCCAGCACTCAGAAGGCAGAGGCAGGAGGACTACCACAAGTTCAGGGCAAGCCTGGACTACAGAAGGAAATCTTCTTTCAAAAAAACAAAATGAAATGAAACAACAGCAGTGAAAGGAGTGAGGGGGGAGGCAAAAGGTTGAGCATTTCACTAAAGATAAAATATAACACATGAAGAAATGAAATACATAACAATAAGGGTGAGGAGGGTTCGTAAGACATGTTAAGCATCCCTTACCCAAAATGGTTAGGACCAGAATGCATTTCAGAGTTTTTCATATACTGGAATATTTGCACAGACTTTACCAGTTGAAGATCCTTACTACAAGCGCCAATAAGACACTAAAGAAGTTTCAGATTAGAATATTTCAGATTTTTCAACCAATAATATTCTTAGGTTCCTACTTAAGTCTTATTATACTTTTTATAGTAGATGATGAAAACTTAAAAGACATAATCAAAACACTAGAAGAGCCAAGGACAAAATGCAAAAAAAGATGTACAGAATGGAAACAAAATTAAATCCTAAAACATTTATTAATCCAAAAGAAGGCAGAAGAAGAAAAAAGGAATAAGAAACAGAAAAAGCAATAACATCAAGCTAGGAAACCTAAGACCCACGATAGTGATAATTAGGTTAAAATTCATCAAAACACTCTAATTAAAAGGCAGAGATTCTCTAACAAAAAACAGAAATCAATGAAATATAAAATAGAGCAAAAAACTCTACAAAATCAAATAATTGTTATTTGAAAAGATCAATAAAATTGTTAATCTTCTTGTTAGAAAAAGAATCAATTTGCCAGTGTCAAAAAGAAAAAAAGGGACATTAGTACAGATCATACAGTAAAAAGCATAATAAAGGAATATTATAAATGACATTAAGTCAATGCACTTAACAATTTACAGGCAATGGGCAAATTTTCTGAAAGACATAACTATGAAAACTCAAATAACCTTTACATCTGGTTAAAGAAATTACATTCATAGTTTAAATCTCTCTTTCTCTCTTTCTATCTTTCTCTCTCTCTCCCCATATGTCCAGATGGCTTCACTAGTGAATCCTCTCAAACATTCAATGAAGAAATGTCATAAACTGTTGGGCACATGCATTTAGCTCAGTGGCAAAAGCACCTGCCTGGCAAGCACGAGGTCATGAGTTCAATCCTTGGTATAAAAAAAAAAAAAAAAAAGAAAGGTCATAAACTCTTTCATAAAAGAGGACTGAATATTTCCCAACTCAATTCATGAAGCTAGCATTACTCTGATAATAAAACTAAGCAAAAAAACAAGTACAGAAATACAACATCCAAGAACCTAAAAAGAACATGCAAAAGCCAAGTGTGGTGGTACATGGTTATAAGCTGAGTCAGGAGTATCATAAATCCAAACCAGCAAGTGAGTGATTTGGCAAGATTCTTGTCTCAAAATTAAAAATTACAATAAGGTTGAAGTGGCAGCCTTGGCAAAGACCTTGAGTTCGATCACTAGTGCTGAGGAAAAACAAATAAACAAAAAAATAAATAAATAAAGCAAATCCAGCAATACATAAAATAAATAATACATAATGATCACATAGGATACATAATGATTCCCAGAATACATTGGTTTAAACTTTGAAAATCAGTTTATTCACCATTTTAACAGAATAAAAAAGACAAACTATGAGACAGAAAAAAACAAGTCAACATATTAACATTCTAAAAGACTCTCAACTAGTTAAAATAGATGAGAACTTTCTCAGAACTGATAAAGGGGACTCTGTAACAGACAATTACACTTCAAAGACTAATTCCTCAAGGTTAGGAATAAAACAAGGATGACTGATTTTACTGCTCTGCTCAACATTGTCAAGGAAGACTATTTAGTGCAATAAAACAGGAATAATAAGCATAGGTCACATGAATTAGAAGGGAAAAAAACAACAGGATTGTTTTAGGGACATATCAGCATATACTGAAGAAAAAAATCAATTGCAGTTCAGTAGATTAGCAACAAAGAATCAGAAAAAGAAATTTCAAAGAAAAGTTCTATAAATCTAAATTATGAAATATTTAGAAGTAAATTTAATGTAATTTGCACGATATAGGCACTGAAAACTATAAAATGTTGCTGAAAGGAATTAAAAACACCATAATGAATGGAGAGGTTATCATTTTCATCTATCAGAAGACTTGATGTTATTAAAATATTAATTCTCCACAAGTTAGTCTCCAGATCCAACTCAATTCCAGGACATTTTTATAACATTTGACAAGGTGACCCTAAGACTTCTATGGAAATATAAGGATTCAGAAATAGTCAAGACAGCTCTGAAAAGGAGGGAAAACTTATATGATCTCATGTGAAGACTTCCTATAAAGCCTCAGAATTAAACAATATTATATTTACATTAGGACAGATTTATCAAGAGAATACAACAGAAGTCCAGAAATGGACTCATGTTTACACAGTTAAATAACGTACAATCGACATTTAGATCGACCATACCAAATGCTAGCAAAAACTTAGAATAACTAGAACATTTATAAATTGCTAGCACTAATGTAAAATGATACCAACTACACTGGAAAAGAGTGTATCACATACTTAAAAGAACAAATTCTTTAGAGTACAACATACCTTTCCAAAGTATTTATCCAAGAAAAAACAAAAACATGCTTCCACAGACAGACATCTACAGAAGCGTAATGGCAACTTTATTCATATGATCACAAACTGCACATAAATGAATAAGAAAAAAAAGCCAACTGTGATAAATCCATTCATGTTATACTATTCAGGAATAAAAGAAACAAAGTACTGACACAAGCAATAAATTGAATGAATCACAAAAACATGCTGAAAGAATCCATATACCAAAAGCCACATATTATATGATTCCATTTATATGAAATTCTAAAACAGCAAAAACGGTTTCATAGTTTAGTAGAAAAGGTAACACAAGACTTACAATGATGGTGGTCAAGGGATTAACTTGTGGGCAAAGGAAATGCTCTGTATCATGCATGTGGTTGTATACAGGTATTTACAGCTGCCAACGTGCAGTGAGCTTTATACTCAAAATGGAAACGTTTTATAATATATAAATTATAGCACAATAAAGTTGATAGAAGAGTAGAATATAAATTCTTATCAAAGAGTAGTATGGATTAAGTTACACAATGTATAGTAATCCTACTTTTATAAAATATTCAACAAGTTAGTTTAGCAGTTAGTAGAAGGTATCTGTAAATCACTGTTTAATAAACTATAATCAGCATCAAAGCCAACCATAAGTAAACTAACTTTAAATTTTAAACAAGTAATATTAGTAACTATTGTTGAGATATTTCTAATATTCCACTAATTCCAACACAATAAAATATTCTGAAACACCAATACAAAAGAATCCTGAAAATCTAAAGCAGAGATAATGTCTAATCCAGCAAATCAGCACTTCTTACTTGCTTTTCAAAGAACATTTTTTAGAACATTCACTAAATCAAAGGTGACCTGCCTCCCTAATTAGCCTCTAAAAATATCCTGAATGGTAGATAATAGTAATCTTTAAGTAAATGAATCTTTTTTAAAAAATAAAAATAAAAGTAAAACGGACTATGCTATCAAAGAAAATTACAATGCCTCTCAGCATGATGTAAAATAGTAAGTCGCTGGACACAGTACCTAACTTCTTACAGGGCGCAACTGTTGCGAATAATAGTAAAAATCGCTCAGTCCTGTTTTCCTTTGAAATGCTCTTGGAGACAGAAGAATACTGGCCTATAGAGCTTCCTCAACAGAGACCACATCCATTACAGTGACAGACTTGTGAGTACAGATAAAAAACTACATATATGTCACAACATATATTAACTTGGTTTGTCCTACAAAAGCCAAAACTGTGAATTGAAGCAGAAGTAGAAAAAGGGGGGTCTGAGGGAAGCACAAGGAATAAACCAGTGGTGCCAGCTTTTGACATGCATTGCCATTAGCTGAGCTGCAACTGGGATGGCTGGGAGCTGGAGTATCATACCCACTGGCCTTGAATGCCAGCGTTAGGGATTCAGTCCACTAAAATGCTGAAGGGAACAAGGGAGGGGCTAATGCAGAAAGATTACTTGGTTAATATGTTCCAAACACATTACTTAAGCAGCAAAGAAATTTTTTGTAACACTGTCATCGCAACAAAAAATGCCATCAGCTTAATAACAGCAACCAGTTTATGGGCCTATGGCCAAAGTTTACAATGTAAGACATAACAAAGCAAAGAAAAATAGAAAATTGCGAGATGAGATTCAATCAACAGAAACTTGGTATCATTTCCACTGATACACAAACTTCCCCATGACACCACTGGGTTCATCAGTTCAGATGCCACTTTCTACAGTTCGTAGAAGTCACCCAGTGTCTCTAACTATGCTGTTATGAGTTTTTGAACACAATGAGCAGGAAAAAAAAGAGCAGTCTCAGCTTACTACACTCACTGGCTAGACTTAATAAACATTTAATAAATCTGAGATGCTAAGAAGCACTAGTGTTACACATGTGCGTGTACGTGCACACACACACACACACACACACCAGCCAAATCCTTCAGGGAGGTACAAGTCAAAAGTAAAGCTGAGCCGAGCGTGGTGGCTCACGCCTGTAATCCCAATACTCGGGAGGCTGAGGCAGGAGGATCGTTGAGAGTTCAAGACCAGCCTGGGCTACAAAAGTGAGCTCAAGGCCAGCCTGAACTGCATGGCGAGACCCTGTCTCAAAAAAAAAAAGTAAAGCTGAAGTTTAGTAGAAGTTCTATTTGCAAGTTGTGGGTAAAAAATTTTTGCATTTATGTGGCCACTATTTAATTAAACAGTGCATTCTATTCAAAAAGCAGGTCTGAGACTGATTTCATTTTGTTGTAATCATTCTCCCAAAATTTTATATTTAAACTTGATAATGTAGTGTTGAATCCATAATTTTATATTGAACCCCTGAGTAAACAGAGGAGAATATATTATCTACATCATAATCTATTTTTTTCAAACTTTTCCCTTTGAAGGAAAAGTATTTCAACTTCAAAACCATTGGAAATAATTTTTCGGCATGTCTTTTTCACTCTGTTGCAAATGGCTCTGATAAATATTCATCATTCCTCTCAAATGATAAACAATGCTATAGTTAAAGACAAAGAGAAAAAGTCTATAGCTTTATTTGGAAGCTCTTTAAAAACAACTTCTGAAAACAGGTAATGGACACTTCTCTAGGCACTCACCAGGTCCCATCTACACTGTGTTAAAACTGGTTTCTAGAAATCAGGTTGATAATACAAGACTCAGAGCCACTGGCCATGTCACATGGATACTTGGGCCCAAGCTGCCAATCAGACTTTCTCTGCCAGGAATTTATATTTTATAACTTCCTGTCTAGTGACCTGAGAGAGCTCCCACATAAAGAACTTCAGAAGTCATTTTTACCAGTGTGAAGACAATCAGAGAAGTTGAGGGGAAAAGAATAAAATGAACAAAGTGACAATAGAGTATGTTGCACACCAGGACACAGAGCCAGACTAGCTACTTCAGTGTCTACCCACTTGCCAGTACCTCAAAGACCTGGCTACACTTTCTGCCCTTGGGCACCTTGAAATTCATCTGATTCCTTATAAGGACAAATACACAAGCTCTTCGATGTATGTTAGCTCCAATGAGCTCCGTATAACCAAACACTCCATGATTAAAATAAATTGTTAGTATAAAATAGAGAAATGTTAAATAAAAGACAATTTTAAATTTGAAACCAGGGCCAAAGATTTAGCTCAGCAGCGTAAGTGCCTGCCTGGCAAGCGCAAGGTTGTGAGTTCAATCCCTGGTACCAAAATAAAATAAAATACATTTGAAATCAATGTTATCGAACTTTAATTTACTGGCCATAGACAATATATCTTGTAATATTTCCATAATCTCTCTTCAGAGTTGCATAGACAGTGTTATTCAAAGAACTTGCAGAATTAAATTCTGTCAGTTCTTCATCAAACCCCATCATTGCTAGATCCAAAGAACATGGTTCATTCATTTCATAAACACATATTAAATCTTTCTAAATGCCAAATACTAAACTAGATATTGGAAATAAAATCAAGAGCAAAACAGTTTCCCTCCCTGCCCTATTTAAATGTGCACACACACACACACACACACACACTGTTATGGCTTGTGTGTAGATGGCTCCTCAAACCCTCATACAATCATAGGTAGGGTTTTTTGGTGGTGGCTCCACCTAGAGTATATAATGCTGGCATTAAGGACGTGAGGCTGGGGTTGGTTTAAGGTGCAATCCCAGAAGCACAGTACCCCACTGTAGGTATGGGTGCTACCTGCCCTCAGGGTAAGTAGCTCAGATAAAATATAAGGGACAGAAAGAGGGGTAATGTGGTCATTTACTACTTGCTACTGCTTCCTGCCCAGCATGAGCTGTTTCTCCGCTGTGTTGCCCCTCTTCCATGTACCCTGTCTTGGAGCCAGCCAACTACGACTAAAACCTTTACAAACTGTGAGCTACAATAAACCATCCCTCCTTTAACTTTGGGTTTGGAGTATTTTGTCTTAGTAATGGGAAAAGTAACCAAAACACACAAAAAACTTAAGATAAGTTCTAGAATTAAATGCTATAGACTATGACTAAGGTAAGTTCTTCCTCTGAATTTTACTATAACTAGTAAATTTTCACTACATCAAAGTATCATCTTAGACTTTAGTATGTATTTTATTCAGATCATTCTTAATCACTGAAGATTCACATTTCCATTCCTGTTTAAGTACAAGTTGTGTCTTCTCTAATTGAAAATCAAGGACTTTTCTTTAATTACAATCTCAATCCTTGGACTTTTTTTAATAGTACTTCACACAAATTGGAAATTCTTTAACTAGCAGTTGTTTCTTCATATTAAAAGAGCTGTGAAAATAATATTACAGTAATACCCTGGTTCATGAACACTACTGTTTACAAACAATTTGGCTCATGAACAAAAGCATTCCATAAAATTTTTCTTCCATTCATAAACTCCCCAATAGGTAACAAACACAAACACAGGCATCTTCCTCAAAAATCATAAAACAAATTAAGTTTGCAAATGAAGGTACCATTGTATTTCTAATGTACTTTAATCCCCTAGGTCTTTAATTTCAATTATTTAATTTTGAATGTGGGTTATTCTATAGTAGTAACAGCGAATCTTTTAGAGCTTTCAATGATAACGAACAGTCCTCTGCAGCACAATAGGTTCACTACCACTGCTCTATAGGAACCAATTCATGGATTCACAGGTAGAAATATGCCCTCCCCTTTGTTTCTCATTCTCATTATTAACAAAGCAAAGTCTCCTTTAGTAGTAAATTTATACAGGAACTCTTTGCTAATACATAAAATATTCTGAAATATAAATTTTAGTTACATGATATTTTCATTAGTTTTCAGAGGCTAGAGAAAATTACATAAAGACAAAATTGGTTCACAACCCAAATCTGAAAAGTCCTATATATCCTTCCAGTTTTCTGAATTGTTAAGTGCAATGTCAAGTTATTAATTCCTTGTATAATAAATAACTTCTAAAGACTGAATTTCTATTGACAAAGGCTGATACAAGTAGCACATTGCCACATTCTTCATAACACTATAACCAACAAAAATCTTAACACTGGAGCCAGGGATTTATTAGCTCAGTGGCATAAGCACCTGCCTGGCAAGTGTGAGGTCATGAGTTTGATCCCTGGTATCAAAAAAAAAAAAAATCTTAAGATTCATTAAGCTATGCAATCATACAGTCGTTCATTTTTTTCACAAATATTTCACCGAATATTTCTACTCTACTAGAAAATGAAGATAAAATTTAATAAAACCTCTAATGTCACTAAACTTAAAATTTAAAAAATAAAATTACAGTAAATCCCAAATAATTTGATTTAGACTTCATCAAATTATAGCTTAAATCATAAACACAAGTTACCGATGGGATTTAATGAGAAACTAGGTAAATAAATTGTTTAAATAAAACTTCTAAGACTGCTAACCACTGACTTGGCCAATATTCTTTGCTTAGAAAAAGAAAAAAGAGAAAATTTACCTATCATTTTCTATAGAATGCAATTTAAATCTACTCTTCTTCATTTTCTTCTTACTAAAAAACTGTTATATTCTAGGCAAAAACATTTCATTTGCTGTGACAATTATCTACCAAGAACCTTAAAACTACATAACCCTGTAAGTATATATGTTTGTTTTAGCAAACTACATTTGTTAAGCAGTTGTTAATAATTTTATTTATTCAGCCGGGCATGGTGGCACATTCCTGTAATCCCAGCACCCGGAAGGCTGAGGCAGGTGGATCACTGCAAGTTGGATACAAGCCTGGGCTACAAAGTGAGCCCAAGGTGAACTGCATAGCGAGACCCTGTCTCAAAAAGACAAAAAAAAAAAAAAAAAAAAAAGAATTGTATATGTCCATCTAGAAAAGTTGAATATTATATTGGTTGTAAAAGGTTAAATTCAATCACAAATCAAACTACATTTGCTAAAATATAAGTTATTGAGAACTATATTTGTTCATCTAGAAAAGATGAATATTATATTGGTTGTAGGAGGTTAAATTCAATCATAAGTCTCCTAAAAGCCATAATGACGTTAACAGATTTGTTTATAAAAAGTTTATAATAAGAGTAAGAATACACATAAGTCTTCCTTCTTGAAAGAATTTAAATAAAATAAAAGATTAACTTAAAAAGCAAACAAACAAACAAAAAGGAATGAGTGCAACAGATAATTTCACAGCAATGCAAAATTTTACTGTGCTCCAAATGGGAAAAATAGATTCTTCAAAAATTCATGACTTAGTATGAATGATTTCTTCTATACAATAAATTCTGGCTGATACAGTAAATCTTGTAATTCCAAGAATTTGAAATTATGCACAGAATGAAACTGCACTGACTACAGAGGTTAATAAAATATCTAATTGTCCTACATTACTCCTACTATCAAGACATTATGACTCAAATCCTCCTAAAAATGTTTGTGAACAAGCTGAACTAATTTTGAAATAATTTATAAATTGTTACATAGAAAAAAAATTTAAATGCCCATGCCCTGAGTACTATACAAACTAAGGAAACTAAAGCAATCTGTGAGCACCAGCAAGTGCAAGCCAATGAGAATAGCGAGGCAAAACACCAGTTTAGTAAAGACAGTCACAGTTGGTTTGTTTTGATTTTCTAAATTTATGTAAATTTTACATGTTCAGAAAACAGTGATTTATATTTCCTAATTTATGTAGCTCATTTCATTTATTTTTGGTAAGTTGATCACACTTTCAACAAATACCAACAAACAATGTCCATCAGAAAATTTGAAGACATTTATGCCTCGACCTCCATACTGAAGCACTACAGTATCTCAAAAGATTCAAATTTCAGAATTGGACTCAGTTTTTAAAAGCAAGAAGTGAAATGGCACCTTAAACACTTCACCTTTCCAAAATCTGTAAGGAACGTACACATGATAGCACATTCCTCTACTCCGAATAAATTCTCTTGGTGGCTCTGCAACCCCACCATACCCTGGTTCTGACTAAACTCAAGCATATGACCAACATTCTTCAGACAGCTTTCCTAAAATACACCCCTGCCCCCATGATCAGTTACCTCTCCGTTTTATTTGACTGTGACTGTTTAGGGCTAGGATCATTATGCTCACTTCAATGAAAAAGCCTCAGTATACAATGTTCACTTATTATTTACCTCATGAAGAGCTAAAATCCTTAATTTATAATGATGATATTGAGCAAAAAGGAGTTCTGATCCTTTACCCTGTGACAGCCAGAGGGAGTGTGATCCCATCCTCTCCTCTCCTCCCCTTGCCTCTTGCAGGGAGCCGAGTGGGGGAGGAGACGTACCTTAGCTCCAGGAACTTCTTGCCTCCACTGTGGTTGCTTTAGCACCACCCCCTAGACTCAGCTGACAAGAGCCATGGGCAGTCCTGATGTCCCTCTCCTGCACAGAGCCTCTCTAGGCACTGCCGCTGCTTCTTCAAACACAGGTGAAAAATTACAACAGCACAGAGATTAGGGAGAAACTAAGGTACCCTGCCCTTAATCTTGCAATCCTCAAACCTCAATAGGCCATGATCATCAATACTGCTGCCCCTCCTGGAGACCCCTCAGAACCAAAGACAGTTTTCATTTCAGCCCCACCACTTTCTCTGAAAAGCAGGAGGTGTCAACTGGGTTGCTGCTTCTCCCACTATTTAGCATAAACTGTCACCATGGCAGCAGAGTCTGTGATAGGCAATCCACTACTGCTCCAGGAGTCATTTACCTTGGCCTTATCTGGCTTCAAACAAGGACCTATCCCAGATGAATCCGCCCTACAGCCACTGAGGTGACTCTACCCTACAACTCCAGACAACCCCACCCTCATCTGAGACTACTCCAAATGTCCCCAAAAAGATCCACAAAATGCAGGAAACTGCATGCATGGGGCGCAACTCCTCTACCTAAACAGCATTCCCTCCCACTCTAATTCAGCAGAGAAGAGCTCCTTCCAGTACACTATCCAGTGTGCTTCAATGTGATCCCAACAAGGGTTCCTACAGGTAATTCTATTCATGATTCTTATCCGGGATAGAATGAGCTGAGCTAGTTGGGTAAAATGGTAAAGGTCTGGGCTCCCAGCACTTGGGAGGCTGAGACAGAAGGGTTATAAGGCTGAGTTCCACTTACAGTATTTAGCAAGACTTTGTATCAAAGTTTAAAAAGGGCTAAGATGTAGCTTTCTGTGAATGCCCTGGGTTCAAAGTCCAGTAAACTCCTCCCCTCCCCCAAAAACCATCTGGTAATACTAAGGAGCTATTAGCCCTGAAGAACCCCAGAGAGTGGCAGAGAGGGAAAGAGCCAAGAGCAGCAGAGGGTAAATAACAGTAGAGATAAACAGTGACCAGCAGTAATTGGCACTGACTTTGGAGGTCTACGGTAACCTACAGAGATCCCCAGAGGGGCAACGGAAGCTTCCAGAAGAGCTCCAGACAGCAGCCAACAGGCTATGAGATTTGGCTGTTGAAGAGCTGATACAGTGGCTAGAAGCTACTATAACACTAAAAGTTGTAACACTGAGAGATAAGGGGCACTGGAGCACAAACTCAGGGCTGTAAAAAAGGGCTGGGAGCTACTGGCACTCAAATCCTGGAGCCACTAACATGAAGGAAGCTGCACTTTGCCGTTTGCGATGTCAATCCAAATTGAGCAAAAGAACCCTTAAGAAACATGACAATAACAAGCAACAGCTTGATAAAACATCATTAATATACAATGAATATCAGCATCAGGACAATCATAAAACTTATAAAAGATTTCCTATGAAAATCTTACAATAATGAGATTATACGACATCAGTAAATACTTCCTAACATAAATTTTCAGAACACATGTCTATGAAATCACATTATTTCTGTCTCAAGATTGTGGACTGACCACATTTATTTTCTCCTTCTGACTCTATCCCTATTTAATGAAACAAAAAAACAGATAAAAATCCAATGCAATAAAAGGCTGTAGAGGAAGGAAAGGAACCAGCCATCAGTAATTGAGAAATTTCAACAAAATTCTAAAAATCAGAATGCAGACAAAAATACAGTTCTGGCAAGATAGGACAAAAAAATCTGGTGTCTGCAATAATGTGAAAAAGAAGTTACTAAGAAGAAGACTGTGAACAGAGTGATTAAAAGCTCATCAAGTGCCAAAATAACATGGTAACAAGTATGTATCTACAGGATAAAAATATGCAAGCATATCTCTCTCTCTCTCTCTCTCACACACACACACACACACACACACACAAATAGAGCGAACTATTTAGAAAATGCATTAACTCCAAAATATGACGCTGGGGTCTCTCATATTAACAGTCTGCCCACCCTCCACATATGGTACAAGAGCACTGCTCATCTATTTAGCAGCCTAATCAGTATTTCATCAACTGTCTGAAATATTTATAAAGGCCTTTTATTTGAGGAAAACCTATAGAATAACAGTGGGGGAGAAGATAAAAATACATGCTCTAGGGAAAATAAAATAACTAAAGTAACAAGGGAAAACTTCTAACATCTGCAAATTTTATGATTTGAAAGTACTTAGAACTTATTTCTTGTTCTTAACATAAAATAAGAACAAGATACTATGAAAGAGGAACAGTGACCAAGAAAGAGAGCCTAGTAAGAAACCTTAAGTAATAAGATAGGACCATGAAAATAAAAAATAACCAGCAGAGTTACAGGAAAGGCAAAAGGGGAAAAGGAGGAATGGAATCTCAGCAAGTTAGTTGAACTGGGTTCCAGCAATGTAAGTACATGACCTATTTCCTAAGAAATAATTTTGTAAGACATAGAACCCACAATTAAATTCTACAAAGCAAGGTAAAATCAAAGAAAATGATAAAAGCAAAACCCATCATGATCATTATATAGGGTCACGACTATGGAGCAATCACCCCAACAATTTATTAACAACACACTGAAGATAAGTATACATTTAGAACAGACAATATGTTATCAATCTTGAAAATGCAAAAAAAAAATAGTAATATAAGACAAAAGTAAGAAGGTGAAGAGAAGACTGCAGAAAAAGGCAGGGGCTAATACTAATACCTTCATTCTATGAAGTGTGAAGTCAAAGGACACTATCAGTGGTTCTTGGAAAACCAAATAACACCAAGTGTTCATCACTATTATCACATCATTCTTAGGTAATAATAAATGCTAACTGTGTGCCATGGACTTACAAAGAATTTTTAGGGGCTGTCCATTTAATAATTGTATAATACAACTGTTAAAGTGATCCTTGAAGAAAACCAAATAAAAATATTTGGACTGGGGACATAGCTCAATGCAGAGCACCTGCCTAGCATGTCCAACACCCTGGGTTAGATAAAAGTAAGCAAAAGTAAAAACTTTTAAGCTGCATGGTAACCCAGGTAGAAAGCATAGATGGTTATGGAACTGAAGAGGAAGAGAGAAATAAGAGGTGTAATGAAAATAGACTGGTGCTTTATATACTGGGGCAAGAAATAAAAATTTGATAATGTCTAAAATTGTGTAAGTCAAGAAACAGTCAAAAGTATACTACCTAGAGAATGGACATCATCCCCAGGAGAACTAAACCAAAGCAATTATGGGCTGGGGAAGTAGCTTGGCAGCACAGTGCCTGCCTGACAAGCACAAGTTCAAGTCCTGGTACAAAAAAAAAACAAAAACCACAGTTTACCAGTATGCATCACCATTAATAGCTAAGTTCTTTATTCATCATTCTAAGAACAAGAAGATTTCAATGCTCTGTTGACCACAAGTATAAGGACAAGCGACAAAATTCTTGTTCAGATTACTGATACTAACAACCCTGTCACTTTCACACTAGTCTAGAGTTTCAGGAATGATCACAGTGGCAAAGGGGTTGAGTCAATCTACACAGATGCTGTAGAAGGTGCCTAAATCCAGCAGTAGATCTTATATACCACCCAGCCAAGGTCATAAACCCACAGGCAGGAACTCAAGCCAGCCCTCACACACATTCAGGGTAGTCTGCAGAATGCTGACTTCCATTATGCTTTATATTATTTTGCTTTGTCCTGTGGTAGTAGGGATTGAACTCAGGACCTTTTGCACAGGCTATTGTCCTAAGCCCATTTTAAAATTTTTTATTTTGACAAATGATTGTGCTAAGTCACTAAATTGTCCCTGAGAGGTTCAAACTTGTGACCTCCTACTTCAGTCTCCCTGAGTGCTGACATTACAGGCATGCACTGCCACAACTGGCCCCACCACAATCTTAATTTTAAAAAAGCAGCATTCGTATAAAAATTCTGAGCGCTACCTTCTGAGTTAGAAGAGGCAGTCTCCCCACCTCGTAAAGGGTCTTACTTTACCACATTTAACCTGCTCCCTTACATTATATCACCAGGCTGGCCACTGGCAGGCTTTCTGCATTTCTGACTCTGGCTGCAGAACAGATTACATGCCGCTAATACACCTTACCAATACCAAGAGTCCTTGTGAAGATGGACTTTTACGATCAGGTAGCAATCAGGAGTCAACTGTGAATACATGGCTGATGATGATTCTTAGCAGCAAAAATTCTAGAAGGTGGCTTGCAGCTGTAAGTAGAAGCCATTCCTACCTAAAAGTTATTCTAAATAGGTATTTTAAAACAATGAATCTCTTGGCCAGGCGTGGTGGAGCATGCCTATAATCCCAGCACTTTGGAGACTGAGGCAAAAGAATTACTACAAGTTAAAGGCCAGCCTGGACTACAAAGTGAGTTCAAGGCACACCTGAACTGCATAGTGAAACTGTCTCAAAAAGACAAAAAAAAAAAAAAAAAAGAATATCTTTTTGGGGGTATGGTATTAGATCCGCCTATGGAGGAAAAAAATTATGTAAGAATTACTGTGCATGTCCAAAAAAAAAAAAAATCAAGAATTTCCTTCTTTCTTTCTTTTTTTTGGGGGGTAGAGGGGTATGAAAGAGGGTCTCCCTATGCAGTTCAGTTTGGCCCTGAACTCAGTATAGCCCAGGCTGGCCTCCAACACACAGTGATCCTCCTGCCTCAGCCTCTTGAGTGCTAGGATTACAGGTGTGCACAACCACATCTCACTTTTTAAAAATCAAGAATTTCTATGTAGATCTATTTGATTACAACTTATTCCCTGCCAACTGTTTTATTTTTAATAGATCTAAGACTGAACAAAGAAAAGTACTAAATGCTACTGATCAGAAGATAGCACATAACAGACAGAAATAAAAACTAAATCACAAGGTCCAATAATTAACACTGCAATCTCTATTTTAGGTAAACCTGTCATCATATACTTACATTTTAATGTCTCTCCAGCATATGGTATATGTAGCTTGAATCGATCACAGTTAGGTCCAGGAGTCAATGAAGTGCAGCTTTATGAAAAGCAGAAAGAGAAGATATTTTAAAAACAAATTTTAAAGACAAATATAATAGTAAAGTAAATAAAAAGTGATCCATAAAGGTAAAATAAAACATTGGGTTACAGAATAAAAATGAAAGCCAAAAAAAAAGCCTTTATGGTCATGGAGGAAAAGACAGCAAGCCTTGCCCTAAAACCAATCATCTATTTATATCACAACACAACTTATCTTCTCTAGCAACACGCACCATCCATGCTTCAAATACTCCTCTCAAAGAAGTGCATCTCAACTTTTAAAACTAGGTATATCATCCAAAACAGGTCTCTAGTCTCTGACGCCAAGAATTATAAGAGAAAAGTAATTTTATGGTCATATTTTAAACATGGACTTTTAGCTCTCACTCTGTTAGAACAAAAAAGCACCCACTTTGGGCCTTTTTCTAGTACCAGATGGTTTTCTTTCTTTCCACAAAGGTACACGCTTCCTCTAGATTTGGCACACTCTAACTTTCATCTGCAGTAGAGCACAGTGCACTACACTCAATTTCAGATAAAATGCAAATTTTACAGGGTGGGATTGAGTTAGTCACCCAGGTCTCAACAGTGTTTTTAATTTATTACTTCACAAAGTTCTTTTTTCTTTACACATGTTTATTTTACCAGGTATGTCATGATCTTAAAAATCAGAATTTCAACTATATAACAGCAGTACTGGCCTCATATTTTAATAAAATACAAATATAAAATCAACTGAGGACATTAGATGTCTTCATTTCACTGTTTAAAAGAAAGATAGTTTATAAAACAGAGACTGATTTTCTTTCATAATTCCAAAACTAACCCTAAAGTAATTCTAAAAATTGAGCTTAAAAAAGCAGTTTAATGGACGGAGAAGTTGGAATAAATGTACAACTTCCTTAGATGGCCACTTGAAGGGGAAAGATCATTTGAAAATAAAGTCAACAAAGGCTGGCTTTAAAGAAAGTATCTGAGTCCTCATACCAGGTTTACTATTTCTTCTTCCCAAAACTATCTGAATGTAAGAGAGAGAAAAAAAAAGCCTTTAGGTCAGATATACTTAACATAAATAACTAGATTAATTATTCTTCTGTATTGTTAGGAACTTAAAAAAGATACCAGTTTCAGAAGTAAACGACAAGAGAAATACAAATTAGAACAACAGTGAAATACCAACTTACTCCAGAAAGAATGTCTGTCAGAAAATCTAGTAACAAATGCTGGGAAAGTTGCAGGGGAATAAAAGGAACCCTTCCACATTGTGGTGGGAATGTAAACTAGCACAAC
Source organism: Hydrochoerus hydrochaeris (assembly GCA_004027455.1). Taxonomy (NCBI): domain Eukaryota; kingdom Metazoa; phylum Chordata; class Mammalia; order Rodentia; family Hydrochaeridae; genus Hydrochoerus; species Hydrochoerus hydrochaeris. The sequence continues at coordinate 30,260 of PVLA01004892.1, forward strand.
CAGAATGGAGACAAACATGACAGCTCCTCAAAAAGCTAAAAATAAAAAGCCCATTTGACCCAGCTATCCCCTTCTAGCAATCTACCTAAAAGAGTTAACATCAGTGATATTACAGTGATAGATGTATATCCCTGTTTATAGCAGCACAATTTATAATACCTATGTCTTGGAAACAGCCAACAAATATACTCATCAACAGATGAATGGATAAATAAAATGTGGTATTTCTACACAGTGAGGACTACTTTGCCATAAAGAAGGATAAACTTAATGCATTTGTAGATAAATGGATGAATCTTGACACCATAATGTTAAGTGAAATAAACACTCAAGTTTAAATATCACATGATTCCTCTTATATGAGAAACCCAAAACATAAATAATGAGCAAAATAAATGTTGGATAATAGGAAGTAGGGAAATCTTTTTCAAATGGGAAGGAGAACAGATGATACAGGGGAGGAGAAAAGGAAGCAAAAAAGAATTTTTTAAAAAAAGAGAATTGGAGAAAACTGGAAATGAAACCTGTTAAATAGGAAGATCAGGAAGGCAGGAGGAAAAAGGAATGGACAAGAAGGGAAGGGGACAAAACAGAATTAAAATGTGTTATGCTCATGTACAAACTACACACGATAAATGTAATCATATATTGTAAACATACTAATTTAAAAATAAATTAAAAATAAAGATGAGACAGACAAAAAAGTAAACAACAAAGCTGCACTAGCAATTGTACAGTAACTTATTTTTTCACAGATTTTAAGAACATTTTTTTTTCAAATAAAATAACCTTGAGCTAGGCATGGTGGCACGTGCCTGTAATCCCAGCACTTGGGAGGCTGAGGCAGGAGGACTGCCATGAATTCAAGCCCAGGATGAGCTACATAATGAGTTCAAGGCTAGCCTGAACTACATAACAAGACATTGTCTCAAAAAAAACAAAAGAAAAATAAATAAAAAATAAAATAACCTTCAGGGCACATTTTATAAAAGGTACCAAAGTATTTCCCTTTTCCAAGCTGGGTACCTGTTATTCAAAATGCTGAGCATCAGAACTGTTTGAGATTTCAGGGTTTCTGTATTTGGAACAGTCATACATACATAATGAGATCTCTTAGGATGGGACCAAAATCTTATGTTGCATGTACAGGTTCTACACCCTAGCCAGAAAGTAATTTTATACAATATTTTTAGTGCATCTACATTTTTACTTCAATTCTGCAATAAGGTCAAGAGTGGAATTTTCCATGTGTGGCATCAGATGACACTCAAAAGTTTTGCACATTGAAGCATTTTGGATCTTGGGTTTTCAGATTAGGGATGTTTAATCCACAATATAATATTTTCTAATCCACAACCAGTTATTTGAAGAATTAGGGAAAGCACATAAATTCTAGCATTACAAAATAGAAAAGATAACCCAGTGATAGTAAAAACACTACAACACACTAACAATATCCAACCTACAATGCTTTAAAATTACAAAAAACACTCACAACCCAGTTTTCAGAGCCTGAGGATCAAATTACCTATACAGCAAAATATAAATTAGCAGAGTATAGGAAATCCTCAAGATCCAATGTGAAATGTCTAAATGGTTACATCCACTACTGAGCTACATTTCATATTACTTACTTTACATTTTACCAGAACTGGAAAAGTTTTTTTGTGTTTTACTTTGCCTTCCACCCTCACCATATCGACAACTGGTTCTAGCACCTTCAGGCTGTTATAAAGTACATTTCTCCATCTGAGTGATTCACTTGCTATTGAGCGGGGAGGAAGGTTCACTGAGCACTGTTCCAGGTATTAGGAATACAGTGGACAAGACATACAAGATCTACAGTCTCAAGGTATTTCAATTCTAATGAGGGAAAAGAAATGATGAACAGCACATATACATAAAGATGGTTTAAGATTACTAAATGTTACAAAGAAAATAAGACAGGGCGTTACAATAAAAACAGGGGCTGCTTTATACTGGAAAACCAAGGAAGACCTCTAGCGAAGGTTAAATCATAAATTTGAGCAACAGGAAGGGACCAATCATTCAAAGTTCCAGCAAATGGCATTCCAAAGGAAAGAGCAGGTGCAAAGACATGAAAGCAGAAACGAGCCTGATGTATCTGGGAAAGAAATCTTTATATATCTTGGCAATGCAGCTGGGGCAAGCGCAGAAGGGAGGAGCAATGGACAGGGCCAGGGCTAAGCAAACAGAGATATGCAGAGTCCTGCAAGAGTCCTGCATTTTAACTCAGCTTTCACGCCAAGCACAAAGAAGCGTTTTAAGCAAAGAGTAACATTATCTTACTCTATGTTTAAAAGATCACTGTGTTTACAATACAGCAAAGAGACTATAAGAAATAAAACATTAAAGTTTCTTTAATTGTGATATTACAAAACTTCACATCCCCTTTTCGCGTGTACATGTGTGTGTGAAGCTGAGGATGAAGAGGCCCTAATACACCCTACGCAAGCACCGAGCCGCTGAACTGCATCAGCCCAGGCCAGTTTCAGATTTCCAACATTCATTATTTCTCAGTTTCTTGGGTCAAAATTTGGTAAATAGCTTGACTGGTTGGTTCTAGACTGCCACGCATGAAACTGCAGCCAGAGATCAGTAAACAGATAACTAACAGGGAAAATTATTCATCTAGAAAATCACTTCCTTAAACAAGTATGAAATAGCTACTAAAGAAAAAACTACTGGTTTCATTTAATTTATATTTGTATAAAGGCAACGTATCTCCATACACACTTTCAAGGTTTAAAAAGTCAATATTCCATCTCTTAGATCATTAAAAAGGAAGGTTTGTAATAATATCAATTGGAGAAATTTTTATGCCCATGTCTTGTATGCCAGCAACTACTTTAAAGAAATAACATGTAATATATTAGCTATTGTTATTCTCCTATTATTTTGCTATGAAATTTTGTTTTACCTTTTTTTCCATAAAATAAAAGCCAATATTCCAAACTGAGTAACTTTTAACAAAATAACACTCTTGACAGTTAAAAATGTAACTTCAAATTTGTCCCTTAACTATAGTTCATCCGTGCTTGCTAACTGTCAGGCGCTGTGCTATGAGGTGGAAATACTAGCCTGATATGGTGGCACACACCTGCGATCCCAGCAATCTAGGAGGCAGGGGCAGGAGGATCATAACTTCATACTTAATGAGGCCCTATCTCATAATAAAAGGAAAAATGGGCAGGGGATACAGCTAAGTAGAAAGGCCCTGAGTTCAATGCCCAGTACTGAAATGAAAAGAGAAAAGAATAAGGGGAGGGGAGGGGAGGGGAGGGGAGGGGAGAAAAAAACAAAGCAAAGTAAGGGAGCTGGAGCAGGGAAGAAGAAAAGGAAGAGGGAGGGAGGAGGAGAGGAGAGGGTAAGCAAGCAACAGTGACAACAACAAAAAACTTATTTCATATTACAGTGTTAAAAGGTTTCACATAAAGAACTACACTGTTTAATTAATATACCTTTTCCTGATTCTGACTTACTACAATATTCCAGGAATGCACTATTTTAAAGTTTAACATTTGGGAGAACTAAGGGAATTGAACTCACATTCTATACATTATGCAAGTAACAATTACCAGGTGGGAATTCTTGATAAGATCAAAGAAGGTAGTTTGCTCTAGTTCTTTATTACAGAAACTGCAGTTAAACATTAATATAATAAAATGCTAAGCATAATAACCTTTGCATACTCTCATCCTTACAGTCTCTTGTTTTACCTTTAATCATATGAATCCTAGTATTATTATTTATTTTCAAATTGTGGGGTTTTTTTCTCCACAAGATTGTACGAATCTTTGTGCTAATAACTTTTACAATTTTTTAATACAGCACCCAGCACTGTGCTAAGCACTCAACAATGGTAAAATTTTACCATATATTACTAATCATAAACTAAACTAGAAGTTGTCTTGCAGGTGATGTCACTGAAGCCTTGAGGGTCTCACAGGCACTCAGTAAGAGCACTGGGACTGGTCACAGAACTCTGGCCACATCAGTCAGTTTCTGGCTTAAAGTTAAATCTATTTTTTGCTACTGTCTGGAAAAAAATAGCGATTTAGACCATTTCTGTTCTTTAGCCCACTCAAAAAGAAGAAAGTGGATGAATCCAGGTTTCCTCCTGAGCACGTCAGTTTCCTTTGCCCTATTAATCTACCATTTGGCAGGCTCTCCTACACGGCTTCCTGTTTTCTTGATAGTGACGTGTGTGTGCTTAACCAACAATATTTAACATCAGCTAAGAAGGAAGTCTTCCACTTTGGCAACTTAAAATAACAGTGAACTGTGAAATAAAATAGGCTCCAAGACCAATAATTGCCTTGTAAACACAAACTGCAATGAGTAATTGTTAGTTCATGATATTTAATACATTTTCATTTTATGGAATTAATTCTGAACTGAATCTAATATCAATTGCACTCAAACTAAATCAGTTTCAAGGTTACTACCTTGAAACTTTTCCTACACGTCGCAGTAAAGAAGCTAGAAGACTGCTATCTTAACATCTGTCCAAACAGTCCTCAAAATGCAAAAACATTCATGCTTCTGATACAATGAATCTGACATAATCAGCCTTGAGAATTATAGCCCATCTAGTTGACTAGATCAAAATTCCTAAACTCAAGTCTGGGGCTTTATTCAAGAAAACACTTGAATTAAAATTACCAAAAGAATGCAGCACAATCGCACTGAGGTAGATTTTTTTCAATTGTTCTCTGGGGGAATAGTACTATCTACTTGATGACATATCAGATTCCTAATACGCCAAGTATATCCTCTGTATCTCTAACGCCTAAAATCTATTTCCAGACCTTACTAGAATATGATATGTTTAATTCCTAGCACAGGATTTAAAAATGCCATTACCAAAATAAGTGACTTAACTTAGAATGTTTTAAAATTTAAAAATTCAGATATTCAGGAAAATGTGTTTGCCAGTTCATGTGGCATCAACTGTTATTCCCAGCTTTTATACCGTATCTCCATTTATAAATGATAAGTCTCAACTCTAGAGCAGGGAGTATTTTTAAATAGTGGTAGGTGTTCCCATAACAAAAGCATGGTTTAAACTACAATGTGATTTCAGTAGAAACGATAGGCTCAAAGACTATTTTTGACAGTCAAGCAGGAGAGGGAAATCATTTAACTGTTTTAACTGGATGCTTAAGTCATTAATTTTTAACCTTTCTTCTTTTCTAATACATACATTTAATTCATTCTATTAACAGATTAAACAAGAAAATGAGTAGGATTAGCTCAGTCAGTGCAAAATAGTGATAAAATTAAGCATTCACTCATAATTTTAAATTTTAAACTGGAATAATTTTTAAACTAGAATAAAAAGATACATCCTTGTTCTCATCAAGGCTATCTACAAAAAAAGACCATAGTAAGGTCATAATAGCAAAATATTTTTCCTTTTGTGATAATGAGACAAGGATACTTACTCTCTCGCCATTTTCATTCAACACTGTCCTGGAAGTCCTAACCAGGAACACGGGGAAACTAAAGGTATACAGAGTCAAAGGGAAGAAAAACAACTATATTTATGTGCAGAAAATATGTGCATGTAGCAAGTTTTTTACATCTTCATACGCACTTTTGAAATTATCCTGTGAGCTTACAAAGTTGCTTCACAAATATAGAAAATCTACTTCTATATACCACGATTAGAAAAAAAAATTTTTTTTAAATGTGTCATAAAAAATAACATCAAATATGATGAGGTTGTTGCTCAGGGCTAATTGTTTTCCTAGCATGCACAGGCCCTGAGGTTCAATTCATAGCACTGAAAAGAAGAAAATAAAATAACATCAAATGATCAGATTCAATGTGCAAGATCTTTACGCAGAAAGCTATTACAATATCAACAGGAAAATAAAGGAAACAAAGATACTATGCTCAAATATTAAAAGATACATAATGCAAAGCTGTCAGTTCTCCCTAATCCTAAAAGAAGAGTTCTAAAATGTAAATAGAATGCCAAGAACCAAGAACAGACAAGCCAATGAAACAAAATAAAGCATCACATAGACAATTTATGACTGACAAAAGCAGCTCTGGACTGCAGTGAAGAAAACAAAATTTTTTAAATAAATGGTGCTTGGTCAACTGCAGATTCTCGTAAGGAAAAATACACAACTTGAACCCCATCTCGTGCCATCTAGAAAAAGGAAGACCAGGTGTAAAAAGAAAAATATTTTTAGAAGATAACTTAAGAGTACTAAACAAAAAAAAGTCTTTAAAAATTGGATTACACAAAAAATCTCCCAAAAGAACTATAAAGAAAAAGATAAATTACAGCACATTAGTATTAGAATTCTGTTCATCAGAAAACACCATTCAGAGAATGAAAAGACAAACCAGAGAATGGGAGAAGTATCTGAAACATGTAAGATTTGAACTTATTTCCATCATTCACAAAGACCTCCAATTCAACAAGAAAAAGATAAGTTTTTAGTCTAAGTTGTTAGACTTGAAAAAACTTTCCTAAACGTGGATCCAAATAATATGTGAAAAAGTTTGTGTGTTAATTAAAATATGAAAAAGTAGATGGCTTAATTAGTCACTAAGGAAATGCAATTTAAACCTACAATGAGATACTACAACCCATCAGGATGGTTAAAATTAAATTGATAATAAATAGCAAGTATTGAGAAGACTATAGAGGCCTGGAAACTATACACAGGAAGAATTAATTGATGTAACTGTTTTAGAAAACAATAGCATTTTTTAAATGCGAATAAATGCACACTTATGATTTAGCAATTTTATTCCTAAAATAGCTGACATGCATACAAATGTTCACCAAAGATATAGACAAAAATGTACACAACAGAAGCATTCTTTGAAATACTCTCATCCAGAACAATTAAAATGTAATTTCAGAGTACTTGGCTAGCATGCACAATGCCCTGAGTTCAATTCCCAGTACCACCACCAAAAAAAAAAAGTATATTTCAAACTCAATACCAAATGCCATCAGCTATAGGCTAGGAAAAAAAACTAGGATGCAATCATAAAATGAAATAGTATTACAGCAACGAAAAAAACTAGACATGTAACACTATGGATGAATTTCACAAATATGTTATTGAATGAAAGAATGAATGCATTATGATTCCATTATTTAAAGTTCAAAATCAGGAGAAAAAAAAAACTAGCACTATAGATGCTAAATATAGAGACTCCTTTTTGTTCCCATTGCAGTCTGGGAAGTTTAGATTTGTAATCCCATGGAAATGTTACTGGAATTCTAGCAAATTAATCCCAATCTACCACATTCAGTGCAACCCACAGCAAAAATAAAGACACAATTTATAATTATGGGGAGCCAAAGGGTCGAGCCAGGCCCAAATGAAGGCCCCAACCCAGGTTCTAACCTGGATTTTATTAATTCGTGAAGAAGGGAGTGGCTAGAGGATGAGTGACTTCAACAATGGCAGGAATTATGTGAGTGCTGTGAGCTGGGCTAGCTAGGAGGCTAGAAAGTACCTCTGCTATATGCAAAGAGAAGGATACACAGAAAAACCAATCTGCATAACACAACCAAGGCAGCATTTTAATGTTTTGGGGCTGATACTTTAGTTTCTGATGTACAAACTTTTCCACAATGGGAAGTCATATTCTCTTATGGTGAGGTTCAAACCCAGTTGATAGTCCTGGAGCGTAGTGTTGACTCTGCCATCCCACCTGGCTCAACAATGTCTTGGGAGACACGGGTGGGGAAACAGCCACTGTCAACTAGCTTCGAAGATTACGCATCAGCACCTCAGTCAGCCCTATTTACATTGCTTAGAGCCAATTGAAGGGAAAAAGAAGTAGCCCAGCCAGCTCTGTATGTATCAGTACATGGAGATAGGGCTAGGTTTACCCAGAGTGGAGCTAACTGCTCTTTATTCAAGGAGAGTTGTCCAGGTGGTCCTCCACACTAAGTGATAAGAATAGTTTCTCTGTAAGGGAAAAAGGAAGGAAGGACTGGGAAGAGGCACATGAGAGACTCCTGAAATGTTGCTGATATCTTATTTCTTGATGGGTGATAACAACACAGAGATGTCTATGTTTCAGTATTTATTACGATACAAACACGTTTTATCTGTGTTTTCATATCCCCCCAGGTGTCTCTAATGAATACTCAATTTTTTTTATTTAAACAGAAACAAAAACATGTAAAGGGTAGAGATAATACAGAATTTTAAAAAAAAGATAAACAGTAAGAAATCACTAGTTGATAAATTACATATTGTCCTCTTAGAAACAGTTGTTCAAGTTACAAAATTAAAGCATACAAAGTAGATATTAAAACAGTGAGACTGTAAAGAGCTACGCATGCATGAGTCTCTACATGTATTTCTATCCTTTCTATATTAGAGGAAAAAAAAAACATAGCAAGACAAAACAAAAGAAATTCCTATAAAAACATAAAACCAAAAAGTCATATAAAACCAAGTACAAGGTGATCTACAATGGTTACTGTATTGTCTCTCACTATCGTCAATAGAATTGTCTAGATCATCAGGCATAATTGAATATAGCAGTATAATTGAATATAGCAGTACATAACAATATTAGTAAAAATAAAACATTGTAGACAGTATAAAACTTCAAAGGCAGGTTAATAACCAAACCAGAGTAGATATTCTAGTGAATCTTGTCATCTTCAGTGCAGTTGCCTATACTCTCAGACTTGATACTATCAATCATAACAGCTTTGAATAAAATCTATCAATACAAAACAGCAATCTAACAAACCAGATTCGATTATGATTAGTCATGGTAAAACAGTGGCGGCTATACAGAGCTTTAGATTAAGTTAATAGGAAATTAAGGATGATTACCGTACTTTATCCTGTTATTTTCGGGATTACTGTCTGTGCCCTCAAATCTAGTACAGGTAGAATGACTGGAACAGAATATAATACATCTAAGCAGAGTGGTGCGAGTAATGTGGGTTTTAAATCTTGGTGCACTATTAACTATAGTGTATCAAGGCCATCCATGCTAGAGATTCTAGCAATCCCTCTTTGCCTCATTTCCATTTTGCTATTTTTCTGCCTTTGTTTGTCTACTTTTCTCCTTCATTCTACTGCCTGCCCCACTCACTGAGGCCTTTCTGCCACTGTTCCTAAAATCCTGGTATTTATTTTTCTCTCTCTCTAGAATGTCCTTCAGTATTTTCTGTAGGGTTGGATTGGTGGTCACAAATTCCCCCAGTTTCTCTTTGTCATGGAAGCATCTTGTTTCTCCATTAATTTCTAGTGACAGTTTTGCAGGATACATCAATCTGGGCTGGAGGTTATTTTCTTTCAGGGCTTGGAATACTTCGCTCCAAGCTCTTCTTGGTCCCTGTCAAGAAGTCTGCCGTGATCTTGATGGGCTTTCCTTTATAGGTAATCTGTTTCTTTTCTCTGACAGCTTTTAATATTCTGTTGAATACTCATTTTGAGAACCATTGCTTTGACTTATGTCTGAGCTTAGAAGACTCACAGTAATTTGAGCTGGATTCTCTATGGTCATTGGGTCAACATAGCTACCTGTGTTGCCAGTCGACATTTTTTTCTTTCCAATGCTAGTAAATCATTTTGAAACAGCCTGTTCTCACACTCTTTACTTCTCCTGTGTTAAAATTTTTAACTCTTGGTAGAAAATTTTCCACAAATCTGTGATTGGGATACGCATTTATTTTTTCCAAAAGAAATGCACAAGTATTTGTTGACCATTCTGAGATGGGTACAGAAAATGCTACCGGTAGTGGTCTATATTCAGTTGAATATGTAGACAGTCCTCTGGGGTACAGAAACAAATCCTGGGGAGGGAACAGTAAAACTACTATGCAGTCCTCAAGAATGAAATTAACCCTTACCATTATATAGCCTACAGAATGACCCTGGTAATTGAATTTGTTCCCACAGAGTTATTTAAATCTCCTGAGGGAAGAATGAGAAAGTTCCACAATTGGAAGTGTTTATGGTGGCACTTACCATGAGTCTGATGCCTTTAGCATGCTGTGATAGGCTTCATGGATGGAATAAATTGTCTAGCCTATACTAAAATCCTTGAGAAATAGACAGGGAGTTTAAGCTTATTCTTTAAAAGAATTTGTGGCTAGAAATTAATACCGATAATGCAAGCACAGGTTTATCTTTTTTAGGGTATGCATATGCTTGCTTTCAGATTTTTATTTTTTTTTATTGGTACATGTTTGACATACATATTGTTAACATTCATTACAAGGAGTAGGTACATGTACATAATCTATCTAAATTATTTTCATTCCCTTTTCTCTCCTCTCCCTCCTCATTCCCTCCATCTCTAGATCCCATTCATATTTTTAAAAGATCTATCTCCCCTGTTTCCTATTGTCTGTCTTTTGTTTTTAGATTATTTGTACTTCTGGCTTCTCAGATAAAAATAATAATGTGTCTTTAAGTGTTTGTGCTGATTTACTTCACTTAATACTGCTATCTCAAGCTGCATCTACAAATGACTAAAATTTATCCTTCTTTATGGTCAAGAAGTATTCCATTATGTAGAAATATCACCACATTTTCTTTATACATTCATCTGTTGAAAGAGGCCATTTCTAAGAGTTAACATGGGTATACTTGTTTTATCATTGTGATAGGAGATCTTCAACTCTTTCAAGAAAATGCCTGGGAGAATAGCTGTGTCAAATGGAATGCCTATTTTTAGTTTTCTGAGGAATCTCTAGACTGATTTCCATAGAGCTGTACTAGTTTACATTCCTGTCAAAAATGTACAAAGATTCTCTCCCCCCGCAGCCTCACTAGCAATTTTTTATTGCTTGATATCTTGATAATAGCCATTCTTCCTCCACTAAGATGGAATCTCAATGTTGTTTTCTGTTTCCTTGATGACCAGAAAGACACTGAGCACTTTTTTTCACAAATGCATTGGCCTTTTGTGCTTCTTCTGAAAAGTGTCTATTCAATTTAACTGCCCATTTTTTTATTGGGTCTTTTAATTCACGAGCTGGGGAGGGGGTCCAGTTTAGTTGAGTGCTTTGTATTGTCCTCTGGCAGAGGAATAGCTAGCAAAAAAATTTTTTCCCATTCTGTAGGTTGTCTCTTCTATTGGTTATTTCCTTTGCTATGCAGAAGCTTTTTAATGCAATATAATCCCCATTTGTTGGTTCTTAATGTTATTTGTGTGTGTGTGTGGTTCTATTTAGAATATCTTTTAAGAATTTTACCTGTTTTATCTTCCAACAGAGTATTTATGTTTTAACATTCATGTCTTTGATCCATTTTTATTTTATTTTGGTACATGGTAACAGATATAGGTCAAGATTTGATCTTCCGTGTGTGAAACACAAATTTTTAATGAAACTATTCATATAACTACTGAGGCCTAAAATTACTCTTATGGCATAAAGTATGTGGCCAATCTTGTATTTCTTTCCTTAGTATCTCCCTACTTTTTCAGGTTTATTTTTCAAATATGATAGGTGAAACTGCTGTGTTATAATATAAATTATTTTTACAGTATGTCTTATTTCATCTTTATTTTATCTAATTCATATGGTATATATATGTTTTATACTATGTATTTATAATTAAACAAAATTTCATGTATTGTGGTTTGTCACAGTTTATGGTATGCTACAGTCTGAATGTTTGTGTCTTTCCAAAAATTCTCATAACAAAATGTAGTCCCCAGTGCGCTGGTATTGAGAGAGGCCTAGGTCATGAAAGCCCTGGTGAGTAAGACTGGTGCCCTTTTAAAAGGCCTGCAGGAGACTGTTTAGTCTGCTGCCCTTCTACCATGAGGACACACAGAGGGGACCAAGTAGGAGCAACAGGTCTTCACTAGACACTAAATCTGCTGGCACTCTGAGCTTGGACTTCACAGCCTCCATAACTGTGAGCAGTAAATTTCTGCTGCATTAGAATTTGTTAAAATTACCCCGTGTATTTTGTGATAGCAGTCCAAACAGACAAATATGGGGTAAATAATCAAAAGGTTCAGCAATCACTGCTCTAAGAGATAGAAAAAGAAATCTCTATTCTCTATTCTGTAATAAGAAAAAAATCAAAACATGAAAATTGATGCAATTTAAATAACAATTCAAAATAACAATAGATACCACAAAACAATTAACATGATTAACTGCTAAATTAGTGGTTAAAGAATACAATTGGATTTTAAAGAGCAGAGGGAAGAAGAACTATTTCCCTGCAATAATCCTTAAGCAGAGGAAAATCTGAAGACAGATACACTCCTCGACTGGAAGCTCTAAGAAGAAAGTGTGCTATACCCTGAGTCTCTTAGCATGCATCAGTGTACCAGCTGGCCCACAGGAAGCACCTGGAAACTATTTCAGAAATAGTACCAGTGAGAAGGTAAAGCTAGGAAAGACCAACACACTCAAAGATCATGTCAATGTAAAACAAATTACATAAAGGTCATGGTCAAATTGCAATTCCAACTGTAGGAATGCTGGTAATGATCAAATTTACAAATGTTACAGAGGCCAATGCTAGTTTACATACTATTTTTCCACATTTCATGTACAGTATAATTTTATAAAAGTAATTTTTAGGGCCAGGGATGTAGCTCAGCAGCATAAGCACCTGCCTGGCAAGCACAAGGTCCTGAGTCCAATTCCCAGTACAAAAAAAAAAAAAAAAAAAAAAAATTTTTATATTAAACACTATTATTTCAATAAAAACAGGGCTGTAGTTTTTTCAGGCCATCATTTTCACCTGTTGACTTAAAGCATGTCAAAGGGAATATATTCCCTATTTTCTGATCACCGGAAGCTATATTTTATATCATTTGCTCACTTTTCTGTGCTCTGTTGGCTTTATATTTTTATATTATTTGCTCACTATTTACCTAAATCCCATCTAAATCCTGCCTAGACAGCAAAGGGCTGATTTATCTTGGTATGCCCTGATAGTGAAGATTCTTAAGGGAATATACGGAGCTCTGATGTGTTTCCCTTATTAGTTTGGAGATTACATACTTTATGTTGGCATCGTCACAGTACTTACTAGATACTCTAGCTATACTTTTCTTATACAAAGTAAATTTCAGTGAACAGAGAAAATATGGATGAACACAGATTAAAGACTGAATTGTAAACATTCTCTACTTAAAATCTGTGCTTCTTTTAGTACACAGAGCAAATATAAAAAGTAATGATGCTCTGAGTTTTCACAGATACAACTGAAAAATTTAGCAATTTTGAGAGAAGTCTTCATTCTTAAAATCACCTACCATTGTTGGGGTCTGTGCCTAGATCCCCAACCCCCCAAATGACTGCAAGGCGAAGGTCCAAAGGAATGAGACAAGCGACATGGTCTTTAGGGCTGCGGGACTGAAATCCTCTACAGAGCTCGACACTCTGCTAGCCGGCGGCCTACTGACCCTGGGCAGCCCATATTTACTCAGAACAAGCAAGGAGTTGAGTGGAAAATGCAGGAAACCTGAGCAGGATCTTGGGGTGGGGGGTTCAAGGACCCCTCAGAGCAACAGAGGATGCTAATTAAGGAAAACTATTCAGAAAGTCTCCAGGTGGCCTCAGCTGTGGTCTGTCTTGCCCCCTGAGGTGTCTCCTCGTCCTCTGTTCAGCCATGTAGGAGCCACGCCACAGCCCTGCACATGCATTCAGCTTCAACGGCTCCAACATACCATATTTTTTAATTAGATTATACAATATCTATTATATCACTTCTGAGAACTGTTTTAAAAAGCCAAATCAACCAGATATGGCGGCACATGCCTATAATCCAGCACTCAGGAAGCTGAGGCATGAAGATTACAAGAGTTTGAGACCAGCCCAGAGTTCATAATAAATCCCAAGATATCCTGAACTACATAAAGAGACCCTGTCTCAAAAAACAAAGAAAAAAAGTAAATAAATGAAAATAAAATAAAGTAAAAAGCCAATCCAGAATATGGAAATCTTTCTAGAGTAGTGTTACTTGAATTAGAGTCCAAGGACCAGTTCTAGTCCGTAAACAACTACTATTTCATAATAAGAAAAGCACAGAAATTAAGTGTATGGATTTTTAAATTTTTAAAGCACTGTGTAAAAATAACTTGTTAAGGCTGATGAAACCAGTAATAAAAAGGTCAAGACTGGTATTTCTTGCTTTTTCATCTCATTTTTCTACTAATCTGTCTTTATGGTGCTTTACAAAACTTACCAGTTTGTGATTTATTGGACTTTGTTCAAAGCTCTGATCTAAAAGATAATTTGAGAAACATTTCACTAAAGATTTTGTAATAATTAAGTAGCTAGCTATGGAGACAGACTATTTTACTTTGATGTCCTCCAGTCTCCTTTTTCTTGATTTTCTCACAACAGTACACTATTATTTCTTTTTTTCTAAGTGTTCTTTTGATAGCCCTAAGTGGATAGTAATAACAATACACTTCATTGCCTAAAATTTGCCATCAGATTATCTGACTACTCAGAACCTGTAAAGCTACTTAATTTTCACCCAGATGTAGCTCTAACATATTCTTAGATTCATTTCTTACAAAAAGATATCAATTAATTGATGGCCCAGCTAGAAAGGGGTCACTCGACCTTGAAATATGAATGTCAGCATAAATTTGTAGAATTTCCCCATAAATCTTTAGAAATCCTGAACGTAGTATAGCCCACTTTTATAATCACAGCCTCCACATCTAAAGAAATGGGCTGTTCATATCCTGAACTCATGGCTAAAAACCTACAATCTCTTAAATTCCACCGATCTACCTATCCTACCCATCTTCCACTGAAGTATACTGGCCCTCTGAAATCTTTTCTTACTTAAAAATTCCTTTAATTTCTTACATAAATAAGTGTGATTATATACATAATATTTATAAAAACCTACAAATGATAATTCTAAAAGATATTTCTTTATACAAAATATGACAAATATTAAGGAAAAATAAATCCATAGCACTCTACTGTAAGAAATTATTCCACAAAGCTAATAATTACATCCATACTTTTAATTAAGATTTACATCATTCAAACTTTCAATTCTTCAGTAATTTGTAAAATGAAAAAACCAAAACAAAGTGAGAATGAAAGAGACTAAGAATTAAGTCAAAAAGTAATGACAAACTTAAAATAACTACATGTGGTTGATTTCTGCCCCACTTGCAACGAGGACATTTTACCCCTCCCTCAAACCCTTTGGATATCTACAAATTCTTCTCAAATTACCTACTGCTCTAAGATCTAATCCACCTGTGGCAAATTATCACACAGAAAATATTCCCATTTAAAACTACTGCTTTTCCTGAATCACTTTTGATACTAAATGAGTCTTTTATCTTTTAGTCTCCTAAGAAATTTCTATCTAAATTCTACCCTGTAATTGCTTTCTTTTTATTAGACCATGTTTGCATTGCTTGTGGGGAGTTGATACATATCACATCTCTGAGCCTCTTTTCATCCCCTTCCTTGCCATTCCCATCCCCATCTCTTGACCTGCTTTCCATTTAAGAAAGATCTAAAGTGTCTCCCTAGTTCACATTATCTTTTTTCTATTACCTTTTATTTTACTCTTTGTTTACAATTTGCATATCTCATATAAAAAAGTGATATTTAAGCTTATGTATCTGATTTATTTCACTTAATGTTATGGTTTCAAAGATGCATCCATTTTCCTGCAAATGCCTCAAGTTTATCCCACTTAAGGGCAGAACAATCCTCCATGGTACAAAAACCACATTTTCTTTAGGCATCACTTGTTGATGGACATATATGTTGCTTGCAAGATTAAGCTATTATAGCATAAGTGCCTGCCTTGTAAGTGCATGGTCGTGAGTTCGATCCCCAGTACAAAAAAAAAAAAAAAAAAAAGATTAAGCTATTATGAATTATGCTACTATCAACATGGGTATGCATTTATCACTGTAATCTTATGGAAAGATACCTAACAGGAGAATAACTGGTCAAATGGAACTTCTAGTTTCAGTTTTTGGAGGAATCTACATACTAATTTTCATAGTGGTTATACATTCCCACCAACAATGTGCAAGAGTTCCTTTTCTTCCCCACAGCCTTGTCAGCATTTGTTATTATTTGATTTCTTGATGGCCATTCTCTTTGGGCTAAAATGGAATCTCAGTATGGTTTTAATTTGCACTTCTCTAATGGTAATACTGAGGATTTCTTCATGAGTTTATTAGCCATTAGTAGTTCTTATGTGCAGTGTCTATTCATTTCACTTGTCCACTTTTTTACTGGATCTTTTATTTTGGGGTGCCTAACCATTTTAAGTTCTTTATATATTCTAGATCAATGGTGGGGAGCCCATGGCACACGTTATTTGCTTTTCTATTTAAAAAAAATGTTAACATATGAGTTGTTTTTTTCTAAACTTAAACCTCAGAATTCAGTTTTAATTGCACTGTTGGCTCTTTGCGATATATAAGTGGGTTTGGGTTGCAATTCATCCCCTCCCCTCTAAAAGGTTCACCACCACTGTTCTAGATATTAGTCCTCTGAGGACTAGCTGGCAAATTTTTTTTCATTCTATAGGCTGTCTTTTCACTGTGTTGGTTGTTTCTTTTATTATGAGGAAGCTTTTTCATTTGATATGACTGCATTTGTTGATTCTCAAACTATGTACTGTGCAGTCAAAATTCTGTTCATAAAGTCCTACCCTATGCCTATGACTTCAAGCATTTTACCTATTTTGTATTTCAGCAGGTTAAATATTTCTGTTCTGACATTTAATTCTTTGATCCATGTTGATGTTAGTTTAGTGCTCAGTGAGAGACATGGGTGTAGATTCAATCTTCTGCATGTTAGCAGCCAGTTTTTCAGCACTATTTATTAAAGAGGTTATCTTTCTTCCAGTGTACGTTTTTAGCCCCTTGGAAAAAAGATCAAACAGTTATATGTGCCTAGGATTGGTTCTTCATCTCTATTCTGTTCCACGATCCATATGTCTGTTTTTATGCCAGTACCATGCTATTTTTATCACTGTAGCTTTGTGGTATAACTTGAAGGCCATGATTGTAATGTCTCTACTTTATTCTTACTAGCCTGGGTTGTTTTTGTTATTCTGGGTCTCTTCTGGTTTCATGTAAATTTTAGGATTATTTTCTCCAGTTGCATAAACAATGCTATTGATATTTTGACTGAAATTTTGATAAATCTATATAGCAATTTCAGAAATATACTGATTTTGACTATATTCATCCTGCCTATCCAGGAACAGGGGATAACTTTCTGTTATCTGATGTCCTCTTCAGTTTCCTCTTTCACAGAAATGTAGCTTTTGGTGAGTTGGCACCATTTGTGGACTGCAGGGGAGAAGAAGAAGCCAACAAGAAGCCAAGCCCTCCATGCCCGTCAGCACCATGCACAGGTTGCTAGAACCAGATGTCAGCCCTTTCCTGTAAGTTGGTGCCATTTGTAGACTGCAGGGGAGGAGGACAAGAAGCCAAGCCCTCCCTGCAAGTCGGCACCATGCACAGGCCACTGGGGAGAGAACCAGGTACCAGCCTCTCCAGCACGCAGGCTGGAAGATAAGAAGAGCCAAGTCCCTACCCCTGTATTTACTAGTTTCGTTTGGTTGGGTTTTATTCTATTCTGTCTTGTTTGATTTTATTATATCTGATGGCATGGGCAGCTATTTCACAAATAACAAGATATATTATGGTAGCAATTTTGGATTTACTATTATCTTGTTTTGAAGTCCTTTGTTGTGTTCATTGTTTTGTTTTTATTCGTTTTATTCTATTGTTTTATTTGATTTTACTATGTCTGAAGGTATGAGAAGCTATTTTGAAGTCAATAAGAGGCATTATGGTAACCACTGTTGATTTCCTATTATCTTGTTTTGAAGTCCTGTATCACACTGCTTTGTTTTGATTGGCTTTATTCTGTTTTATTTTGCTTGGTTTTATTCTAAAATAAAAATTACAAACAAAAAAAAACAGTAATGTAGGTTTTGTTGTAAAGGTCTTTACTTCCATAGTTAGGTTAATTCCTAAGCATTCAATTTTTCTTGATGCTATTATTAGTATTTTCTTTTATGAATGGTACTTTTGTTTCTCATTATTAGCGTACAGGAATGCTATAGATTTTTGTGTGTTGATTTTGTATCTTGCTACATTACTGAATTTAGTTATTCTAAGAGTCTTCTGGTGGATTATTTTTTGGGTCACCTGTGTAAAAGATCATATCATCTGCTAATAATGAATATATTAATTCTTCCTTTCCTATACATATCTTTCTGATTTCTTGTCTAACTGCTCTCGATAAAGTTTTGAATACTATGTTGAACAGGAGTACCAATAATGGACATTCTTGTTCTGTTCCTGATTTTAGAGAGAAAGCTTTCAGTTTTTTGGGTTTTTTCCCCATCTAATATGATGTTGGGAATGGGTTTATCATAAATGGCTTTTATCAGGTTGAGGTAAGGTCTTTAAGGACCTATCTTCTTCGTTACTATGAAAAGATGTTGGATTTTGTCAAAGGCTTTTTTTGCACCTATTGAGATGATCATGTAATTTTTGTCCTTGCTCCTGTTTATGTGATAGATTACACTTACTAATTTGAGTATGTTGAACCATCCTGCATTCCTAGGATGAAACCTACTTGGTCATGATGCATGACCTTTTGATGATTTATTGTGTTGTTTCCCAATATCTTGAGGAATTTTTGCATCAGTATCACTAAAAAGATTAGTATACTTCTCATTTTTGGTTGGATCTTTCTCTAGTTCTGGAATTAGGGTAATGCTATATACAGGAATGATTTGGGAGTACTCCTTCCCTTTGAACTTCATTACACAGTTTGAGGAGTATTGATGCTAGATCTACCTTGAATAATCCATTTGCACCTGGGCTTCTCTGATGCAGTAGGTTTTTTTACTGCTTCAATTCCATTGTCTCTTGTTGGATTATTCAGGTTTTTTTAATCTTCCTGGTTCAGCTTTCATAATTCATGTATCTCCAGGAAACCATTTATTTTAAATTCTCCAATGTATTGGCAAACAGGTTTGTGAAGTAGTTGTTACTAATGTTTTTTTGTTTTAGCAAAGGCCATTGTAATTTCACCTTTTTCATTTCTAATGCATTGATTTGGGTCTTTATGGGTTTTTTGGTTTGTTTTTTGTTGTTGTTGTTGTTGTTGGATTAAGAGTTTATCTTTTTTTTTTTTTTTTTTTTTTTTTTTTTTTTTTTTTTTTTTTTTTTTTTTTTTTTTTTTTTTTTTTTTTTTTTTTTTTTTTTTTTTTTTTTTTAATTTTAAAAGCCATCTCCTGAGCCAGGCATGGGGGTGTACTCCTGTAATTCAAGCACTTGGAAGCTGAGGTAGGAAGATCATTGCAAGTTCAAGACCAGCCTGGGCTACAAAGTGAGTCCAAGGCCAGCCTGAACCATATAGTGAGACCCTATCTTAAAAAGATAAAAAAAAAAAAAAAAAAAAAAAACCTTCCTGTATTCACTGATTCTTTGCCTTGATTTTTTGGGGGTTGTTGTTTTTATTTGTGGGGAGTTTTGAGGGGACTGTTTATTTGTTTTTGTTTCTTTGGTCTCGGTTTCATTTATTTTTTTTTTCTCCAATTTTTATAATTTCCTTCCTTGTACTAGATTTGGATTTGGATTATTTCCATTTTTCTACCTACATGAAGGGCATGGTTAGATTATTTAAAGTTCCCTCTATTATTGTTATGTGGACATTCGCAGCTATAAATGTTTCTCTTAAGACTGTTTTCTTCATGTCAATACATTGTGGTATGCTGTACTGGTTAGTTCTAGAAATTGTTTTTTCCTTGATTGCTTCTGTAAGCTATTTTTATTTAAGAGTATATAGTTTAGTTTCAAAGCATTTATATAATTTCTGGGTGGTTGTTGTTTTACAGTTTCATTGCACTATGGTCTAATAATATGCATGGGATAATTTCAATTCTTTTGCATGTATTTACACTTGCTTTATTTGCTAGTATATAGTGTATTTTGGCGAAAGTTCCACAAGCCACTAAGAATTTATATTCTTTGTTGGGTGGAACACCGCATAGATATCTATTAAGTCAATTTGTTTAAAGGTTTCATTCATCTCTAATATTTCTTTTTGATTTTTTTGTCTAGTTGATCTGTTTATCTGTGACAGTAGGGTATTGTTTACTTGGTATTTTATGTCCAGCAATACTTGCTGGACAAGTTGGTTCATACATGTAATTGTTATTGCTTCCTGCAGGACTGTTTCTTAAAACAACATGTGACAGTATTTTCTTCTTTTGGTTAGTTTTGGTTTGAAATCCACCTTGTCTGAAATATAGGATAGCTCTTCCTGCTTTTTTGGGAGGGTTCCCTTTGCATGCAATACTGTTTTCCGTTCTTTGATTTTTAGTCTACTAGTTTTTTTTTAGAATTACATGTAGTTCTTATATAGAGCATACCTTTGGATTTTGTCTCATAATCTATTCTGCCAGTACTTGTCTTTTGATTGGGGAATGGAGATTACTTACATTGTTTTACAGTTTCATTGCACAGTTTCATTGCGGTTTCATTGCAATTATTACCAATTGGTACTGACTTAGTTCTGTCATTGACTATTTTCTTGGTGCTGACTCAGTATGTTTCCCTTCTACTTAACTGCTCACTCTACCTTCTGTATTCAGTCTATTAGACCTTTTGTCATTGTTAGCTTTATTGTCTCAAAGATTTCCTTCAGGATATTTTGGAATGCTGGTTTGGTGGTCATGAATTTCTTTAGTTGCTCTTTATGATGAAAATATCTTATTTTTCCATCAATTCTGAATGATAGTTTTGCAGAATATATCATCCTGGTTGGAAAAATTGTATACTGTTAGGGCGTGAAACACTTCAAGTTTTATTGGCTTTTATGGTTTATGTTAAGAAGTCTGCTATAATTCTGATGGGTTTTCCTTTATAAGTGATTTCTCTAACAGCATGTAATATTCTATTTTTATGTTGAACTTCTGCGATTTTGACTATGATACGTCATGAAAAGGTTCTTTTCTGATTGTGGCCATTTGGGTTTCCGTCTGCCTTGTGTATCTGTATAAGTTCTTTTCCTTCATTTGGAAAGTTCTCTACTATTATTTCAGTAAACAGGCTTCTTATGACATATGTTCCGTCTTCTGATTTTCCATGAATTCTAATTAATCTTAGTCTTCTTTGTATCATCTAGGAGCCGCTGAATCCATTTTTCATGATGTTGTTGTTGTAAGGTAACTCTCAATACTCAGTCACTGATTACAGCGCTGGCTTTTAGTTCTGACACTCTGTCCTCACAAAAGTCACTTCTGAATATCTATTTGGAGCCTTTTTATGGACCTTAATTCATTTCTATGCTGACCATTTGTGCCTCGTATCATTTTGTTTAACTCTGCTAGCTTTTTATTAGGGTCTTCTGTAAACCTGCTGATTACTTTATTTATTTGGCCCAATATCTGCTGTATCTTCTGTGAGATTACCAAATGCCTTCTTTATCTCTTTTACTATCTCCTTTACATCATTTTGGGTAAGGCAGGCGTGTGGCTTTTGGTTTTCTCCCTTTTAATGCCCAATGGATCAGTTTTGCAAGAGTTGGAAGTGTTTGGAGGCATTTTGCTAGCTCATCTTATGTTTTCACTTTACTGTTGTTGCCAGTGGTGGTGGTAGTTGGTTGGTTGGTTTTTGTATTAGGCTGACTGTATGGATTTGTTGGTAGTATGGACTGTAATGATTTGTTCTTAATGTCTACTTCTCAGTTGTGTCCTCTGGGCATGGCTAACTATTGGTCTTTGCCTCTATCTCAGGATCCAACCACCTCTGTTGCTTGGGATGAGAGCTTTTAAAGTATATTTGGCCCAGTACCCAGTTCTCCAGGAATGGGCCACATTATAGATATCCTCTTTAACAGTCAAATTCTATTCCTGTAACTAGGTCATTAAATGAATGGTCACTAGGTGATGAAGTGTATTGTTGTAGTCAGGGTTTTACAGAGAACAATTCAAATCAGGACTTGGAGTTTATAATATTATTTTAGGATGGTCACATAGAGTTAACACAAAAAAATGCAGGAAATCTATCCACAACACTAAAGACATAGAATATTTAGCCAAGGGCCTGAATCCCATAGCAATGTCCCACATGAGTCTAGATAAAGATCCAGAGCTCACGACAATGCCTCCCATGAGTCCAACTGGAGGTCTAGAGCCCACAAGGAGGACTCACGCCAGTCTCTTTTACAGATCCATGCTGGGAAGGCCCAAAGGTCAGCGTTGGAAACTAGGAAGTCTACACCAGCAGGGTGAAGGAACTGTGCTGATAGGTTGAGGATTCTAAGCTGGAGTCAAGAAGTCACACTCACAACAAGACCAAAGCTGTCCTGGAAAGCACCACAGCCATCTTCGGCGACACGGAGGCCCCGAGCTCCTCCGACGACAAGCACAGCCAAGTACATGTCAGGAAGCCAATGTGACAAGTTCATCCTGGAGACCAAGCGGCACACGTCTTCCTCTCCGGAGTCAGGAAGCAATGCTCGATGTAAGGACCAGAGCTCCTCCAGGAGAACCAATGGCTCAAATAGCAACTCATCCAAGAACCCACAACACCTCAACACTTCAATGCCTTAATGCAACTAATGTGACAGCTTCTCCTTCTCCACATCTCTATTTATGCTGGCAACTTTCCTCAGGTGAAACATCTATGCTCAGAGCCATGCTGATGTAATCCAGCTGGCGTTAAGTTGACCACCAGTTTTCAATCCATAACATATATCTAGTATGTATACTACACTACTCATAACAAAGAAATAATCAAAGGAAACTCCCAACTTAATGATTTTGCTTGTATTTGCATAACTCTTACATGCAGTACTGTAATGTGTAACAGGATGTAAAACTATAGTACTATATAGGAAGTTCCACTGAGGAAGAAAAATTACAGTACTGTAATGTATAACAGAATATAAAACCACAGTCCTATACAGCACAGCACAAGGAGATCCTAATGAGGAGCAAAATTCATGGCACTGTACTATAGAAGGAGGCACCATAAAGCTGCTCTGCTGCTGATGTTCCTGCACCATAAACCCAAATGCAGGTTAGAAGCTTGAGCACTGGATTGTAAGTCTGAAGTTGTTAAACAGATAGGTTATTAAATAGGTAATATCTGTACTGTTAATGACCATAATGCAATGCAGACAATGGATCCCAAGAAAACCAATTTACAGCAACAGCTATGTCACCTTGGTTATAACAAAATCAGCATCAATTACAGCATCAAATAAAAACTGAGGTTTTTATTTCAAACCCTAAAAGCCAATAATGCACCATCCTTAACCACAGAAAAGAGATCTACTCAAAAAGACAAAAAAAAAAAAAAAAGCCAGGCATGATGGCACACTCCTGTAATCCTAGCAATCCTAGTACTCGGGCAGCTGAGGCAGGTGAATCACTGCAAGTTCGAGACCAGCCTGGGCTACAAAGTGAGCCCAAGGCCAGCCTGGACTGTATAATGAAACTCTGTCTCAAAAAGACCAAAAAAAAAAAAAAAAAAGAAGAAGCCAAAGAGAGAGAGAGAGAGATCTATACTATAGTAACAACATTAAGACTTAGCAGGTATTGCCCTACTACTATTGACTTATAGTAAATATTTATGAAATGGGACAACTGTACCTCTACTAACAATAGAACAATCAAAAGCAACAGTGTAAAACTAACTATCTATCTAGAGATTCATAAAGCTTAATAGTTATGCTATTAATGGTAGAAGGCTGAGGAACCAGAGAATGAAAAAAGCAGAATTTGAGAAGTTAATCAGTGGGATATGAAAAGAAGGGGATGCTGTTGAGGAGTAAAAGGATGTTGCTAGCGTTACAGAACAGCTACAAGAAAGAACAAACAAGCAAAAGAAAAAAGGCAAATTACATAAAATAAAAGATAATAGAAACAAAGCTGCAAGGTGGAGAGAAAAGAAATTAAAGGGTGAGAAAGAGAAAAAAATCAAAGTCTCCTAAAAGTCCCAATGAAGGAAAGCTAAAGATAGTAAGTAAACAAATAAATACATAAATGGTTGAGTCAATGAAAACCTTCCAGTGTTTTTGAAAGAGTGGTTGTCGTCCAAAATCTGCAGTGTTGGAATCCAGCCAATCAGTTTTCTACACACCTTGCTGTAGCCACCCCAGGGTGGACCTGCTTGCTCACAGGATACACTGTGCGGCTGGTCAGGATTTTAAGTATTCACACCCAACAACATTTCACAAATGGAGAATACTGGGAAATGTATTCTATACGGTATTAATAAGTAATTCCTATCTTTCCCTAGCCCAACTAAATAACCCTGAATGAACTGCATAACCTCTCTGAGCTGACGTCTTCATGTACTTAAAAAAAATTAAAGGAGAATATTAAACTTCTTCAAGATTTATTGGGTGCAAAGAAAGCCTTACAAAAAGGCTTTATACTACTGAAAAAATGCTAAATTCATTTACTGGACACTGACTCTATTTATAGCTCCAAATTCTTTGTTGGCCTTGGTCAGTATCCACTATCAAGTTCAGAGTAAAATAAATTCTGTATTATTTCTAAGGGTATATTAAGAGTTTCATCACTTCTACAATTATACTTTATACCTACACATGCATTCCTAATGATAAACCTGGAAAGAGCACAAGACATGCATTTCTTTAAATGTCTTCCCTCTTCTGGTACACCTCTTCTATCTTCTACCTTGTAACTGTCTTTCCTCTTAAAACCAACATAAATTTCTCTTCTACTGGTTTTAAGCCACATTCATTTTTTCTACAAATTACACAAGTAAAATTTTTTTACTGAAAAAAAATTCCAATAAAATAGAAATGAAAGTTCCAATTACCCTTTCAATGTTCATTCCTTTTCTCTTCCAAGTTATTTGCTATACTGGGTTTGCTAAAGATCTTTCCAAATCTTCTTCAGTACACGTAGATACAAATACGTCCTATATACATACACAAAAGAGTACTGTCACACACATTCTCATATACTGACTACTTTAGTTTGACACTTGGGAAGACTAGACAATACTTCTAAATGGTGGGCTACTGAGATCACTCCACTCAGGCAAATTTCTTAGAGTGTCAACAACTATTTACTGTGGCCCCACTTTATGCCAGGTAGAGGGGATAAAATGTGAAACACAACAGGCACCATCCTTGCCCTCGAGGAGCTAAAAGTCTTTCATAAAAGCATTAAGTACATACAAAATCCACCCTTCTTCTCAGGAGATACATCCCAAGACGCCCAGTAGATGCCTGATCCTACCAAACCCTACCTATACTATTTTTTTACACATACACAACCATAATAAAGTTTAATTTATAAATCAGCCACAGTAAAAGATTAACAATAATAACTAATAATAGAATCAAATAATAATAGCAGTACACTGTACTAAAAGTTATGCAAATGTGGTCATGCTCTCAAGTCAAGACAAATATTGCTTTTGAACCACAGTTGACTTCAGGTAACTGAAACCACAGAAAGAAAAAAATGTAGAGGAGGAGGGACTACTATGTAAGGATTACATGCAATAATATCTTTTGAATCACTTATAATGATAACATTATTAATGATAACAGCTATTATATTATTGTCCTTACTGCTGAACATAAAGTTGCTTGAGTGAGTCCATGCGCTAGTACCATAATTATAACAATATAATTATGTTGTGGGTAGTACTCATCAAGTAAAAGGCTTCTGCTCCCAGAAAAGCAGACACGTCAGTAAATGGCTCTCCTCTTCCTTTAAAGGAGGTGCTAATAATATAAAGGTCTGGCTCAATTTCAGCACCATTTTTTCTAACCTTTAAGTAGAAGAAAAAATAAACTGCTAAAAGAGAAGTAGCCTACAGTAGTAATTTCAACTTCTCAGAAACTAACCAAATAACGAATATATCAAGTACCTCTGACTTCATCAAAAGTGAAAACTTTGTGCTTCAAGGGACATCATCAACTAAGTAAAAACATAACCCATAGAATGGGAGAGGATGTTTTGCAGATAACGTACTTATCTGATAAAAGATTGATATCCAAAATCCATATAGAAAATCTAAAACTTGTTAACAAAAAACAATTTTTAATTGATGTAGATAGGTTCTGAATAGACATTTTTCCAAAGAAGTTGAACAAACAGCCAAGAAGCACATAAAAAGATATTCAACCTCACTAATGCTTAAACGCAAACTAAAACCACAGAGATACCACTTCACATAATTAAGATGGCTACTACCAAAAAGAAACAAACAACAAAAATAGTAAATAACAAGTGTTGATGCTCCTGAGGACATGGAAAAACTAGAATCTTTGTGGATTTATGGTGAGATGGCAAAGTAGTACAGCTGTTGTACAAAAAGAGCATGGTGATTCCGTAAAAACTTAGACACAGAACTACTATATGATCCAGCAATTCTACTTCTGGGTATATATATATATATATATATATATATATATATACCTAAAATACACTGAAAACAGGTTCAGATATTTGTATAGCCTTATTAACAACAATATAATTCACAATACCCAAAAGGTAGATGCAATAAATATCCAACAAAAGATAACTAGACAAATAAAATGTGCTATAAATTCATAATGGAATAATAATCAAAAGGAAGAAAGTTCTGTTACATGCTACAATTTGGACAATGAAGTCAAGAAGAGCATGGAGTGAAGTTTTTCAGATCCTTAAAGAAAACGACTTCCAACCCAGACTGATGTACCCTACAAAACTGTCCTTCAAAATGGATGGAGAAATAAGATACTTCCATGACAAAGAACAGCTGAAGAACTTCATGATCACCAAACCAAACCTACAAAGAATACTGAAAGACATTCTAGATACACATAGGAAAAAACCACTAAGCAAGAGAGACAATTAAACAGAATGGAAAGTTAAGATACAACATCAGAAAGATAACATGTCAACAATAAACCAATATATGACAGCTATAACCATTAATGTAAATGTCCTCAATTCACCAATTAAAAAAAAAAACAGACTGGCAGAATGGATCAAGAAACAACGTCCAACCATATGCTGTCTACAAGAAACCCATCTAACCCAAAAGGAAACTCATAGACTGAAAGTCAAAGGATGGAAAACAATACTTTATGCAACAGGAACTCAAAAAAAAAAAAAAGCGGGGATAGCTATTCTGTTTTCAGACCATGTGAACTTCAAACCAAGAATGGTCCAAAGAGATAAAGAAGGTCACTACATATTAGTTAGGGGAAAACTGCAAGAGGAAGAGATAACAATCTTAAATATATATGCACCAAATTCCAAAGCACCCAACTACACAAAGCAAGTATTAACAGAAATGAAAAATTAAATAGGCAATAACACAATTATAACAGGAGACCTTAACACACCATTGACACAAAGGGACAGATCAACTAGACAGAAAATCAGCAAAGAAATAACAGAACTGAATCACACCTGTGAGCAAATGGATTTGATAGATGTATACAGAGTATTCCATCCAACAACATCAGAATATACATTCTTCTCAGCAGTACATGGGACATTCTCTAAAATAGACCATATGCTAAACCACAGAACATATTTAAGTAAATGCAAAAGAATTGAAATTATCCCATGCATGTTATTGGATCATAGAACTATGAAACTGGAAATTAATGACAAAAGTAACTGCAAAAACCCCACAAACACATGGAAATTAAATAATACACTCTTGAGCAATCAGTGGGTCACAGAGGAAATTAAAGAAGAAATTAAATAATATCTACAAGCAAATGAAAATACAAATACAAACTTATTGGAACCTGTGGGATGCAATGAAAGCGGTCCTCAGAGGAAAATTTATTGCACTGAGTTCCCACATTAGGAAAACAGAAAAGAACACAAATAAGCAACCTGATATTACACCTGAAACATCTAGAAAAAGAAGAGCAAGCCAAGCCCAAACCCAAAAGAAGGGAGGAAATTACAAAGATCAGAGCAGAAATTAATGCAATAGAGACTAAGAAAACAATTCAAAGAATCAATGAATCAAAGAGTTGGTTCTTTGAAAGAATAAATAAAATTGACAAGCCCCTAGCCAACCTAATTTTAAAAAGGAAAGAAAAGACTCAAATTCATGCAATACAGAATGAAAAAGGAGAAATCACTACTGACCCTGTGGAAATACAGAAGATCATCAACAACTATTTCAAAAACCTCTACTCTCATAGGTTCAATGACACAGAAGAAATGGACAGATTCCTAGAAACATACGAACCACCAAAGCTGGATTAAGAAGATGTAAAACTGCTGAATAACCCAATTTCTATTAATGAAATTGAAAATGTAATCGAGTCCCTACCAACAAAGAAGAGCCCAGGCCCAGACAGATTCACTGCGGAGTTCTACAAGAAATACAAAGAAGAATTAATGCCGACACTCTTCAAACTCTTCAATGAAATTGAAAGGGAAGCAATTCTCCCTAAGTCATTCCTGGAAGCAAATATCACTCTAGTACCAAAACCTGAGAAAGACCCAACTAAAAAAGAAAACTACAGGACAATCTCCCTAATGAACATAGATGCAAAAATTCTCAATAAAATATTGGCAAACAGGATGCAGCAAATCATCAAGAAGATTATACATTGTGACCAAGTGGGATTCATCCCAGGCATGCAGGGATGGTTCAACATATGTAAATCAATAAATGTAATCCACCATATCAAAAGCAAGAATCACATGATCATTTCTATAGATGTAGAAAAAGCTTTTCATAAGATCCAACACCATTCATGATAAGAACTTTACAGAGAATTGGAATAGATGGTCTTTACCTCAATATGATAAAGGCGATCTAGGACAAACCAACAGCCAGTGTCATATTAAACGGCCAAAAACTGAAAGCCTTTACCTTGAAATCAGGAACAAGTCAAGGATGTCCCTTATCACCCCGTTCCTATTCAATATAGTACTGGAAATACTAGCCAGAGCAATTAGACAAGAGAGAGAAATAAAAGGAGTAAAGATAGGAAAAGAAGTTAAATTATCATTATTTGCAGATGACATGATACTCTACATAGAAGACCCCCAAACCTCTGTTTAAAGTCTCCTAGATATAATAAATTCAGCAATGTAGCTGGATACAAAGTCAATACTCAAAAATCAATAGCATTCTTATACACTAACAACAAAATCACCGAGAGAGAAATAAGAGAAGCCACACCCTTCACACTAGCATCCAAAAAAATGAAATACTTAGAAATAATTAATCTAACAAAAGATGTAAGAGAGTTATACAGGGAAAATTATAATACCCTGAAAAAAGAAATCAAAGAGGACCTCAGAAAATGGAAAGACATCCCTTGCTCATGGATAGGAAGAATAAATATTGTAAAAATGGCCATTCTCCCAAAATTGTTAAACATATTCAATGTAATCTCAATGAAAATATCACTAACATATCTCACAGATCTAGAGAAATCACTCCTAAAATTCATCTGGAACCAGAAGAGACCTAGAATAGCAAAGGCAATTCTAAGCAGCAAAGCCAAGGCAGGAGGCATCACAATTCCTGACTTGAAGTTATACTACAAAGCTACTGTAATAAAATCAACATGGTATTGGAATAAAAACAGACCTGAAGATCAATGGAATAGACTAGAACATACAACTATGAACACAACCACCTTATCTTTGATAAAGGGGCCAAGCATGTTCACTGGAAGAATGACAGTCTCTTTAATAAATGGTGCTGGAAAAACTATCCATATGCCGAAAACTAAAATTAGACCCATGCCTATCACCATGTACTAAATTAAAATCCAAATGGATCAAAGATCTAAATATTAAAACAGAAACACTAAATCTGTTGCAAGACAAAGTAGGTAAAAATCTTGTAGACATAGGGGTAAGTAGCGAATTCATGAACAAGAACCAAACTGCATGGAAAATACTTCCCAGAATCAATAACTGGGATCACATCTTATTAAAGAGTTTCTGCATGTCCAAAGAAATCTCCAGCAGAGTGAAAAGAAAACCTACAAACTAGGAAAAAAATCTTAGTGAACTGTCCCTCAGACAAAGGACTTCTGTCTAGAACTTATAAAGAATTAAAAAAATCAGACCCCTGAAATTCAAAGACCCAATCCAAAAATGGGCATCTGAGATGAACACAAAGTTCTCAGATGAAGAAATACGAATGGCACATACATACATGAAAAAATGTTCATCATCATTGGTCATTAGAGAAATACAAATTAAAACCACACTGAGATACCATCTCACTCCAGAAAGAATGGCCAGGATCAACAAAATTACCAACAACAAATGCTGGAGAGTCTGTGGAGAAAAAGGAACTCTTCTGCACTGCTGGTGAGAATGTAGACGGGTGCAACCACTGTGGAGGTCAATCTGGAGATTCCTCAAAAAGCTGGGATTGGAGATCCCATTTGACCCAGCTATTCCACTCTTAGGTATATTCCCAGAAGATCTGAAAACATCTTACCACAGTGACATATGCACACCCATGTTTATAGCAGCACAATTTGTAATAGCCAGATCTTGGAAACAACCTAAGTACCCATCAACCAATGAATGGATAAAAAAATTATGGTACTTTTATACAATGGAGTACTACTCAGCTATAAAGAATGATCACATTGAGATATTTATAAATAAATGGATGTATCTTGAATCTATACTCATAAGTGAAATAAATCAAACTCACATGTATAAATACCGTATAGTCTCCCTAGTGTAAGAAATGGTAAGAGTACAGAAGATTTTATAGTAATCATGGTTCACCATTATAAATGCTTTGAAGTCTTATGTTTCCATTCATTGGTTGGAATGGTTTTATTCTGTTTTGTTTGATCTTAATATATTGAATAGTTACTCTGAAGGCAAGATAATATGGCAGCCATTGTTGATTTAATATCATCTTGCTCTGAAGTCCTACCATGCTCTTGTTTTTCTATTACCATTGGTTCTATCACTTTGTGTCTTATTGGATTTTAATATGTATGATAGTATAAACAAAATTTTTATGGAAAATGAGATAATATAGCAGCCATTGTTCATCTTCGGTTATTTGGTTCAGAATGCCTTGCAATACTTTCATTCTCTTGAGTGGTTTTGTTCTATTTTGTTATGTTTGACATTATTGTGTGTAAAGCTAAGCTCAACTATTTCAAAGAAAGAGACATTATGATAGCTACTGTTAATATCCAATTGTCTTGCTGTGAAGTGCTATGTTGCTTACATTGTTCTGTTCTGATGTCCTCTTTTGTTTTATTCTCTTTAAAATAAAAATTAAAAAAAATTTAAGGGAAACAAAAAAAATTTTTACAAAAGGGCTAAAGATGCAACTTCAAGTAAAGGTCCTGAGTTTCAGTCTCAATACTGCCTAAACTGCCCCCCAAAAAAACACAGCTTTAGATATATACAATGTCTCTATGCTACATTTACAAAGCTATGTAATGCCACAGAAGTATAAATTTTAAAACGGTTAAAAAGGTAATTTGTGTTATGTATACTTTACCACATAAAAAAAAGCATGTTAAGCTCAAAACTGAACCTAGATGTTAACAATTTTCTGAAACACAAAAAATTTAAAAATAATGCTTTTTTAATTGAAAAGTCATTCTGAGGACATTATACCTCCTTAAAAGTAGAATATCAAAATGTCCTACATAAGTTCCACTTGATTCGAGATTTGTTGTCCATAATTTGGCAAGAGCAAAGGTTGAGATAAAAATATTAAAAAATTTTAAAAAAAAACTTTTCCACAACACAAAAAAAGATATTTACTTCAAAAAGTCCGAAGCACCAAGGTCAGAGGGATAAACTTAACTTTCATAACATGTTATGAAAAAGATAACCAAATTACTCAGGAAATATGACCCTGAGAAAGAAGGTTATAAAACTGTTTCTCAAGCAATAATGGCACAAAAAAGCAAGATTATTCAACAACATGGAAGTTAAAAGGGGCTATTCTGCCTTTCTACATAAGCATAAGGCTCCTTTGAACACCGAAGTGATAGTACAGAAATTATTAATTTGGAGCCTTAAAACAAGTTGATGTGTATGAAAACACATACCAAAAGACCCTCATTTATTTTCTCAATGCAAGGAACCTGGCAAATTTGTCATCTTAATGAAATAAAAACTAGTGAAAAAATATTACCTTAAAATTTACACAATAGAGGGAACAAAAGACAGCAGCAGGACTAATTTTGTTGTTGCTCCTTGAACAATGTGAAGTAAAAGTCTACCTGAGATGAATCTCCTGGTCCTCTTTACACATTAAGGTAGCTACTTCCCCTCACCTCATCCCCTATCAAAATGAACTCACACTAAAAAGAAGTCAGTGCAAGACATTAAAGCCCAAGCTTTATTATCACTTAAATCTAAAGACCCAATTTATCTTTGTACTTACTATCCAGACTCTGGACTTCCAGCAGAAATTCCTGAGCCCAGTGACTACAGAGTTCACTGGTTCAAGGTCATTGCCACTAGTCTAAATCATAAGTATAGAACAGAATATTAAAAGACATATGAGTATACTCTGAGATGTTAAAACCTCCATGTACAGTTAATTTACAATGATTTTATTACTCTACTATATTATTATAACCAGAAGACTAGACAGGCAGCTACCTGAGATAAATATACAAGTAGGGAAGAAAAGATTACTGCTGGAACATGAGGAGTAGGGGGCAGCCTACACTTCTTCTGGTTAAAATTGTCCAAGGAAAAATCTCTGAAGTGCATACGGTAAAATCACTTGACATACATACATGCTGAGTTACCAGATGTTTATGGTACCTAGGTAAGCACCCTGAGCTCTAGCCAATATTCTGCCCTGTAACATCTACAACACTCCACAGACTCCCCATTCTACTAGAACTCAACAGGTACCACTTACGCCATCATCCTCAGGCAAAACCCCTCACTCCAGTCTGCACAGTGGAAACAAGGCTTGGCTGACAGGCTAAGGAGGGACTGCCCAGCTGGAATGCACGGTTCCTTCATTCTCTTGCGAGTAGACAAACCAGGAGCCCTGAACCAGGTCAACATGGTATTCTAAGAGGGTGAAGATGGACTGCGAGCCTCTCCATGCCTAGACTCAGAAGTCACACACCACATTTACCACATCTCACTGGTAAAATCAAGTCAGAAAACTTGTCCAGAAACAAGAAATGAGAAAACAGATTAACTCTTGATGAATCAAATGACAAAGTTACAAAGGACAGTAGATAAAGGAAGCCATGATTAACCAGCAGCCTTTATGATAACAATTCAGCACAGCTACTGCTTATATAGAATGAAAAAAAAAGAGGCTTTGCATGCACGCACACACGCATACAAAAATACCTTTAGAAGGAAATAAAAGGGGGGGCCTCCTAACAGAGTGAAGAGACAACCCACATGAGAGAAAATGTTTGCCAGCTGCTCCTCAGACAAAGGATTACTATCAAGAACATATAAAGAACTCAAAACAATCAGTCCTCCCAGATTTAAAGACCCATTCTAAAAATGGGCATCTGAAATGAATATATACACTTCTCAAATGAAAAAGTACAAACAACAAATAAATATGTGAAAAATGTTCAACATCACTGGTCATGTGAGAGATGCAAATAAAAACAACACTGAGATTCTACCTCACCCCAGAAAGAATGACTACTTTCAAGAAATCAAGCAATAACAAATACAGAGGGGCTGTGGGGAAAAGGAACCCTTCTTCACTGCTGGGGGGAATGCAGATTGGTGCAGCCACTGGGGAAATCAGTGTGGAGATTCCTCAAAATTCCTCAAAATTGAATTGGGAGGTCCCATTCAACTCAGCTATTCCCCTTCTGGGGATCTTCCCCCCAAAATTAAAAACATCATACCACAGTGATATATGTGCACCCATGTTTATAGCAGCACAGTTTATAATCGCCAGATTTTGGAAGCAACCTAAATGTCCATCGACTGAGGGATGGATAAAAAAGACGTATTTTTATACAATGGAGTACTGTTTGGCCATAAAGAAGGATAAACTGGAGACTTTTATAGGCAAATGGATGCAACTTCAGACTGTACTCTTTAGTCAAATAAACAAGACACATATGTGTAAAACATCATATTGTTTCATTAGCATGAGAAACTAAAAAAAAAAAACAGACATAAAGGTGTATGTATATGTATAAAAAATAGTTAAGATAGTTATATTACTGATTTCTCTGAGTTCACCGAAGAGAAAGATTTGTGCTGGTACTGTTCAGACAGCTGAATGCAGATGTCTTGTGCTCTGGGTGAATGATTTGAGGATGACAATGTGCAATGTAGATACCATTATTATCCCAATTGATGGCCTTTAAATTTTTGTTGTAGCATTTTTCTTCTTCTTCTTCTTTTTATCTATGAATAAAATGGACTTAAAAAAAAGAGTGGTGACTTCTAGAGAGGAGAATTAGAGGAGAGGAGTAGGTGGGAGACTCACCATCTACTTCTCACCTTCTAAACATTTCCTAATGTAGACTATATATTACCTTTATATTACTGCTTCAGAAATCAAAAGTTAAATGTCATTCATATTAAATAAGTTAACAGATATAATTAAGAGACAGTGAAAAGTGGGAGGGAACATATATTTAAGTATTCTAATATAAGTATGTACAATACACTAATATATTAAGCATATCAAAACCCTTAAAATGTAAATACTCTTTGGCCCAATAACTGGAGTTTTCCTGATGCACAGGAATATATGCATCCATAAGGCACATTTTATTTTATAGCCCAGAGAATAACCCACAAATAAATCAGGTAATCACCCAATGAAAACACTTAGTTGCTACTTAATCATACTACAGAGAAGCTCCATAGTTGACAACCCAATCATGTTTGAAGGTCTTCAACTTCACATTGCCAGAGCCCCATCCTTGGATAAATGTGGATAATCAAAATTCACTGGTTTGAGGAAAGTTATCAACAGAGACAGAGAACAGAAAAGAGACAATGCAAGGTACAGAAGACTCTTAAATGGTAACCTAATATCCCTACAAAAATAAAAGATACTATATCCATGAAACTAGAACAATGCTTTTTAGACTTGGTGTTACAAATGAAGGCCTCCAAAATTCAAAGGGAAGATAATTTACAATCTAGACTTTTGTACCTATCCAAATAATCAAATTTAAAAATATTTTCAAGTTTTCAACCAGAAAAATTTATCTCTCTTTTTCTTTCTTGGGATGTTATGGAAGTACATACTCCAACAAAGCAAAGGGCAAAACATGGTAAGATATGAAACTAAATTCAGGAAAGGGACAAAGAGACGGCCAAACATGGTAATAATACGGCAGAGCCAGAGAGTAATCAATCCAAGTTAAAAGACTTCCTTCACCATTCTTCTCTACCTCTAAACTGGCATAAATATCAATCCACTAAAAAATAACTAAAAAACAGGAAGTCATTCGTGATTCCTTGTTAGACCCCAAATTCAATATCCTCATCATTTTACTGGCTAAGTAGCTAAATATCTATTCATTTCTTTCTATTTCAATTGCCACTACCATATACTAAGTTTCCATTATTTCCCTCCTGGTCTTTTGTAATGGCCAGTTAATTAAGTGTATTATACTCTGTGTGAGATATTTTCCATGTAACTACAGGTGATTTTATTTTTAAACTTAAAAAAGATCACTCCTACTACTACTTAAAATCTTTCAATAGCTTCTCAACAGGCTCTGTATAATCTGGCCCCTGACTACCTCTAGAATTCTCATCTCATTTCTCTCTCTCTCTCTCTCTCTCTCTCTCTCTCTCTCTCTCTCTCCATTCCAACCACACTGGCTTTGCCAATCCTTAAACACACAAAGCTTCATCCTTAGTATTTCCTTTTTCACAATGAATTATCTTCACCTTTCATGACTCAACCTAAAAGTCATCTTCTCAGAAAGGGTTTTCCTGACCATCAATTCTCAATTAGCCCCTCACTAGGGCAGTTTTTCTTCATGTCATTTCCTTGGTGAATTAAAAATATGGTTTTTGTTAACTGAATTATGATAGGTTTCCTGATGAAACACCATATAACTATTTAAATGAGGTCACTTTAAAGGTATTTAGAATATCTAGAATATATGCCTAAGCAAAACTTTTTTTTTTTTTTTTTTTAGACAGGATTTCACTATGAGTCAGGCTGGCCTGGAACTCACTTTGTAGCCCACACTGGCCTCAAACTCACAGCAATCCTCCTGCCTCAACCTCCTAAAGCACATGCCACCCCACCTAGCCTAAGTAAGACAATTTTTAAGAATTAGAATAAAACAACTGAGGAGAATTTGTCCTACTCACTATCACACTAGTCTATAAAGCTATAACACAGTTAAGATCCTGTGGAAATGACACAAGGACAATGAGGCTGACAGAGTAAAACAGAAAGTCTGGGAACAGGTCAATATATGATACAACGTTGATATGACAAAGATAGCTTTGCAGATCCTTGGGCAAAGAATCATCTCCTCAACAAATGATTCTGAGTCTATTAAGTTTCCATATGCAGGGAGGGGGAACTGTATGGGTATCTCGCTCCATATTTTATAAAACAGATATCAGAGATCAAAAAGGTAAAATGAAAACTTTAAAATTCTTACAGGAAGTTATACAGCTTTTGAAAAGGCTAGAGTTTCTTTTCTCTCTCTCTCTCTCTCTCTCAGATACATACACAAACACAAAAAGAAATTTCTTTCAGTACACCCAGATAGAACTGAGTTACCTCTCCATCCCTTTTTGATTTGATTTTGAGATACAGTCTCACTAAGTTGCACAGGCTGGGCCTTGAACTTGTGATTCTTCTGCCTCACCTTCCCAACTAGCTAGAATGTTTTAAAATCTATACAGAAATACAAATGACCCATTTACAACATTAAAATAAAAAAAAAAAAAAAGAATATCCTCAGGGGCTGGGGATTTAGCTCAGTGTCATAAGAGCCTGCCTGGCAAGTGCTAGGTCATGAGTTCAATTCCCGATACCAAAAAAAAAAAAAAAAGGATATCCTCAAAAGAAGAAATCTAAATTATCAATAGTATATCAAAACATTTTTTATCACACTGGGAATCAGAGAACTATAAATTAAATTCATAATTTGGTATCATTTCAAACTCATCAGTTTGGAAAAATTTAAGCTTTTAAGTATTGATGAGGCTACAAAGCAATGGTATTTTCTCACTTATTTCTGGAAGGAAATTGATACAAGCCAGTCATAGTTAATGAAAAAGAAGATGCATACAACCCAAGAGCCCACAGTTCTATTGTTAAGAACAGACCGGGGAAGAGTAGCTTTCAGACTTTTTCATCACCACTCACATTTCTCACTGTGACCCAATACGCACATACCTATTTAAGTGAAATGAAAATTCTCAAAACAGTGCTTATTCTTACCATGTATGACACATTTTGAGAGTTTCCATCCTGTTCTTATTCATTTCTTAAATGTTGGAGTGACTCATTCAATTGATTTTACACCCAGTAATGAGTAAACACACCAAATTCGAGAAACTTTGCCTCAGAAAATATTCTCATGTATATACTCTTATGCACACATAAGAGAATGTTCACTGCAATGCTCTTTGTCAAAGCAATAATTTTTAAAATTAATTAAAAACCCACAGGCATAATGAATTAAATATAATATAGCAGTAGAAGAATAGAGCCCTATGTATTAACACAGACAAGTCTCATTAACTTAAAACTAAGCAAAACAAGCAAGGTGAAGATGAACTATATTTGTGTAAACCTTTTAGACATACACAATACTATCTTATATTATTTAGAGATATGTTTGTGTATAATGACTACATAATGCATGAAGCCACACACAGGGAGAAAGGGGAATGAAATCAAGAACAGATAAAGAAAAGAAAGTGATCTAGAAAAGCCAAATAACATCTATATATTACCGTATTCAAAACTGTCCATCTTCAAAATTAAACTGCTGCCTCCTGGACCAGCAGTGTCCTTAGAGACACAAGACTAATTAAGGAAGGTTCAGTCTCCCAGCCCTGGAGACCAATGCAACCAACTTAGGTCAGTCTTCAAAGCTTTTAGCACTCATCATCCTAAACTGTTCTATTTAGTAATCAAGTGCTTATACTGAGCACTTATTTTTAACTAAGCAGTGAAATTCAGAACATGGGCAAAAAAAAATGCAACAAGTAGTTGTGGGTGGATGAGATGTCACAGCAGATGCCCCAAACACAGCCATGTGCCAGTAAGGTTGAGTCACTGCAATATGCTGAAAAAAGACAGAGGCTCAGCTGCACAGGTTGCATTAAGCGCTCTCTGCTTTCCTCCCTGTTATCCTTGCCAAGCATCACTCCAGCATGCTCAACAGACACGTCCACACCTTCAAGATCATGAAAATCACAAAAATGACAATATATAGCATCCTACAATTAGCACATGCTTGTGATCAAACTAACACAGAGCGCAGAATTAATCAACATGCAGTAAGCTCATCAAATAATTCTTCAAAATCAGTAATCTGGCTCCTTCAGATCTCTGTATATATTTTACCTAAAAGAGTAAACCCAACACTGTAAGATACTTTATGTAAGTTTAAAAATATTAACTCATTTGTCAGAGAAAATCATTAAAAAGAAGTGTATGCAACAGAATTTGAGAACTACATAACTGTGCCTCTAAATGCCCTTTCAAGTCACCAGAACATATCACTCTGACTCTCAAATATAGTAACTTCCCTAGGAAAACACTTCATTCTTTCATTTCACATTATATGTGAAAGATACCATGGCAGACCTGAAGGAGGCATAAAAAAATTAAGCAAAAACTCTGTCCTTAAAGATACTGATGGCCTAGCAGTACAGTTTAAAAACATAAGTTTTCAATAAGGTAGAAAGATCTATAGTTGCTGCAGAGAAAAAAATGAACTATTTAAAGAAAGAATCTAGCCTGTCCGTTCCCTCTATGAGCCAGATGCAGGAAATAGGTAACTCTGAGGGGGTTAAGTGGCTACACACTGTAATGATTAGTTCTTCCGACTTCTAAAAATCAGTCTCCTCATTTGATACCTTCCATGTACAAACAGTAACCCTCTAAGTCAAGTAGAAATTGCAACTGTGGTTCCCAATTCACATAATCCTAAATGCTGCAAATCTAAAAGAAAAGGAAAT
The DNA here is from genome assembly GCA_004027455.1 of Hydrochoerus hydrochaeris. Taxonomy (NCBI): domain Eukaryota; kingdom Metazoa; phylum Chordata; class Mammalia; order Rodentia; family Hydrochaeridae; genus Hydrochoerus; species Hydrochoerus hydrochaeris. The sequence goes on from PVLA01004892.1 coordinate 69,403, forward strand.
GCCTAATGACACACTTTTTAAAAAGCCATTCTTTACCCTATCTCTGTCACTGTTTTGCAATGGAAATTTGAGGAACTCACACTTTGACAGAGGATGGAAGAAGTTGCTAATAAGCTTCTAAAGAACTTTCATGAATCTTTCAAACAAGTACTACATAGAAGACATCAATAACTAACCCACACATCTACAACTCACTGATTCTTGACAAAAGTACCAAAAATATACATTGGAGGTGCCAGGAAAACTGGAAAATGACCCACAAAGGTTGAAACTTAATACCTATCTCCCACCCAGTCCAAAGACCAAATAGAAACGGATCAAAGATGTTAGACCTAACACTACTAAAGAAAAACATACAAAAGCACTTCAAAATACTGGTACACACAATGATCTTCTGCATACAGCTCCAAAAGCACAAGAAACAAAAGGAAAAACTAACAAGTGCAATAACAAATTACAAAGCTTCTGTATAGCAAATGAAATAATCAACAGAGTAAAAAGACAACCTACACAATAGGAGAAAATATTTGCCAGCTAGTTATCTAACAGAAAGGTTAATATCCAGAATACATAAAGAACTCAAAAAACAACAACAAAAACACTACTATCTAATTTTAAAATGAGTAAATGATCTGAATAGACACTTCTCAAAAGAAGAAACACAAATGGCCAAGCCAGCTATGGTGGTACACATCTATAATCCCATCACTGTGGCAAGTTAAGGTAGGAGGATTATAAATTCAAGCCCAAACTGGCCACCTTAGCAATTTGGCAAGACCTTGTCTCTCAAAATTTAAAAAGGGCTAAGAGTACAGGTCAGAGAAAAGCCCCAGGTTCAATCCTCCGTATGGAAGGAGGGAGAGAGGGAGCGAGGGAGGGAGAGAAGAAAAGGAAGGAGAGAGGGAGAGAAAGAGGAAGGCAGGAAAGAGAGACTGAGAGAGACACAGACAGACAGACAGACAGAGACAGCAAAAAAGAAAATAGAAAGAAAAGGAAAAGGGAGGAAGAGGGGAAGAAGAAGAGGAGGACAAATGGTCAATAAATATATATGAAAAAATGCACAATGTTATTAGCCACCAGGAAAATGCAAATGAAAACTATAATAAGATTCCATCTTGCCACAGTTAGAATGGCTATTATCAAAAAAAAATTTAAAACTTAAAAAATAGCAAATGCTAGCAAGGATATAGAGGAAAAGGAATCGCTGCTGGTGGGAATGTAAATTAGCATAGCCACTATGGAAAACAGTACAGAGGTTCCTCAAAAAACTAAAAATAGTACTCCCATATGATTCTTCTACATAAAGAAAATACTCCTGGGTAGGTACCAAAGGAAATGAAACCAGCCTACAAAAAAGATACCTGTATGCCTATGTTTATTGCAATATTATTCCCAAAAGCTAAAAAATAAAACCAGTGTATGTGCTCATCATAAATGAGTAAGAAAACATGGTACACATACACAATGGAGTATTATTCAAACATAAAAAGGCATGAAATCCTATCATTTGCAGCAAAACTGATGGAACTGTAGAATCTCACATTAAGCAAAATAAGCCAGACACAGAAAGACAAGTATCCATGTTCTCTCTCATGTATAGAAACAAATAAACCAACAACAAGTCATCCAGAAAGCAAAAGAATTATTACCAGGGACTAAGAAGGGTGCCAGCAGGCAGGAAATCAGGAGTAAGGGTGGAAGAAGGATGGATGGACATGATCAATGCATGATACTGTATACATTCATGGAAATACCATAGCACATCTCATGAACACAAACAACTAATATGTGATAATTTTTTAAAAAAAGAAGACATCAGCAATGCTTGGACTAAGGCTTTTCACATGACTTTCTGCAGAGCAGCTCTGTTAATGCAGATCAAGGCATTTTTGCTTTCTAAAACTAAAAAAAAGTAAATTCCATAACTAGTTGGTATACTTTAGGTGTTAAAAGTTCTTCAAAAGGCCATGTATTAAAATAAACCTTTTCTCTTTTTAAGTTGATTATTTCAATTATTTGGGTATAACTGTAAAAAGCTGACTGTCATAACACTAAATGCCATTAAATAGGATTTCAAATATTTTTAGGCAGAACTAATCCAGTCAGGGCCAGGATCAATGGATCTATTTCAAGTTTTTTCTCAGTTCCACTATTTGCCCTTAAGACAGTCAACTGGGGCTGGGGATTTAGCTCAGCGGCATAAGTGCCTGCCTTGCAAGCATGTGGTCATGAGTTTGATCCCTGGTACCGATAAAAAAAAAAAAAAAAAAGACAGTAAACTGAACATGGAGGAATTTGGGAACACCCAAAAGGAAATCTTCAGAAGAGAAGCAACATGGCTTTAACTGGCCTCAACTATTCAACTATTCAAGCCAGTAAACATCCTTGGTTCATCAGTTTCTTTTTTCAAATGACAGCTTTACTAAGATTAATTCACGTACAATAAAATTTACCCTGAAGTGTACAATTCAGTTGTATTAGTGTATTCAGAAAGCTGTGCTATCATCAATGTTATCTAATTTTAGAACACTTTTGTCACACCCAAAAAGAAACCCCATATCTATTACCAGATACTTCTCATCTCCATGCTCAACTCCAGCAACCCATGATTTCCTTTCAATGTCCATGGATCAGCCTGTTCTGGACAGTCATATAAATGGAATCATACAGTACAATACATGGTGATTTGTGGCTTTCATGTGGCACAATGTTTTCGAGGTTCATCCGTGCTGCAGCATAAATTAGTACTTTATTCCTTTTGATGGCTGCATTTATAGTCTATATTTGGATATGCTACACTTGTTTATCCATTCATCACTTGATGGGACTTTTGAGCTATTTACACAGGATTTGGGGCCTAGAAAAACCTTAGTCATCTAATTCAGTTGCTCGTTTTATTAATAAGGAAACTGGAATCTGGTGAGAAAATTCTAACCACTTCTGGCTATAAATAAGGAGAGGGTTCATTCTACACCTGAGGTGCCTTTGTTTCTCTAAGCACACCCCATTCCTAGAAACGGAGAAAATCTTTCATAGGTATGATCCAAGCAGTAAAGTGCAAGATAGGTTGGGGTGGAAAGGAAAAAGAAGTCAGTAGAATTGGGTATATTTTCATTAGGCTAATAGAATTTAAGGCCAACAATTTTAAATCTTCAAAAACGAGATAAGAGCACAAAGAAGAAATCAAAATTTAAAAGGAAAATCGCAGAAGGTAAGAAACTGAAATGCCCTAAGTCCATTTGACAAATTCTATTCTCAGACCTAGAAGAAACATTAACTGATTTCAAGGTCCCAGAAAGATAAAACCAAAGTCAAAGCAACAAATGACAAGAAATGACCACAGCAAACAAAGTCTATCAATCTACTTGCTGCAGTAAGGGCCAATGGGAAATACCCTCTTGAGATCTGACCCTGATGACTTCAATAAGAGATAAAGTTTATCTGAAGAAAGCTCTGGAGGCAACAACCTACATTTAACTTGTCTATAACAATCTTGGAAATCCAGACTGAATGAATCCTAACCATGATCTCCAATTCGCAACCCCTACTTCTTACCACCATTTATAAGCTGGAAAGCCTGTCTAAGCATCTGACCTGTTGCTTGAGCACCTGGCACAAAATTCTAAACCAGTAAAAAAAATTCAGAGGTCAATTTCCAACCCCTGACTATCAATACTAAGATAGTATTAATCTTTTGGGGGTTTGTTTGTGTAGTTTTTTGTTTTTGCTTTTGGTTTTTGGTACTGGAGATCAAATTCACAACCTCGTGCTTGCCAGGCAGGCACTTATGCTGCTGAGCTAAATCCCCAGCCCTAAGATAGTTTTTAAAGACCATGACATGTAGTTAACTTTTATATTCCAAGCCAGAAAAAAAAAAGTTAATTACCTTCTATCAACTCCACCAGAGTTCTTTCCACCACATTCTTTTTTTCTTTTTTAATTTTATTAGTACATGTTTGCAGTTCATGAAGTTTATAGCCATCTTGGGGCATGGATACATGTACATACCAAAGCTTGTTTCTTTTTTAATCTCCTTCCCCTTCCCTTTCTCTCCCTCCCTCTTGCTCCAACTCTCCTATGCCATTTTTCATTCTTGTGGATATTATTAATCTTAGTTCATGTTATATCACATTCTTTTCCCTCAACAAATGGGCATAGTGGCTTATGCTTATAATCCCAGCACTCTAAGAGGCTAAGGAAGGAGGATCACAAATTCAAGCCCAACCTGGGCAACTCATGACTTAGCAGAGACCCTATCTCAAAATTTAAAAAATTAAAAAGAACCAATGATATAACTCAGTGTGACATACTAGTACCATAAAAAAATCCCAGTACCATAAAAAATAAAAAGAATCAATGTTTACCTACCATTAGCAAAACGACTAACAAAAAGTAAGTGGATGTAAGTATTTGATTAATGAAATTGAAGGCAATGCCAGATCTTTTAAAAAGCACCCTACACTTCCGAAGAAGTGTCTTAGTTACTACTGAAGAACATACATCTATATCCTTATATTCAAGTGTTTGTTCCACTTGTCAAAGGATAGGAAAATTTATAGAAAGGGAAAAAAGTCCAACATGAAAACTAAAGAGAATATCAAGAATGCAATACTAGGGGCCAGGGATTTAGCTCTGGAGCAAGCACCTGCCTGGCAAGCACAAGGTCATGAGTTCGATCCCTAGTACCAAACAAACAAAAAAAAAAGAATGCAATACTTCCAGTACAAAAAAGTGAGAAGGATATGTCAAAAGGTCTCAAAAGCCACCTAATAGAGCTTCAATGGCAAAATTAGAACAAGCGAGGAATGACAAAAAAAGCGACAATGTACAGCTGCTCTTTGACTTACGATAGGGTCACATCCCCACAAACCCCTCAGTAATTGAAAGTATCATAGACTGAAAATGCCTTGAATGCACCAGAGACTAACGACACAGTACACTGACTATAGGGTGTCAGTGGTTTCCCCTTGTGATTGGCCACTGTTGGCATCAAGAGGATTGGGCCACATGTCATTGGCCTCTAAAAAGGTCAAAGTTCAAAATTCAAGCACAGTTTCTACTGACTACATGTGACTTTCACACCATCATAAAGTCAGAAACTGATAAGTTGAACCATCAGAAGCCAGACTGTCTATTCTTGAATGAATACCTAAAAATTCATACTGACATAAACAAATGACAGGGTATTTACTTACTAAGTAAATAACTGAGGAAAAAAAGACAGTGCCGTCTTATAATAGGGTTCAAATTAATAAACGTGTAAGAAATAAAAGAAATAGAAAATCACTCGTAGATAAGTCCCAGAGTAGTAGCAAGTGTAGATAAGAACTCTCAGTGGATGTTAAAATTAATGGACAAAAGTAGTTGAAAAATGGACAAATGAGAAAAGTATGTTGGGAAAATGAACAAAAATTCAGGTATTGTTCCACAAGGTACTAATTACAAAGGATAGGTCAGATAACTTTACTATGGGAAAACACCTGGTTAACACAATCCCAACCAAGTGATCAAAGTTAATACACCAGTAAAAGGGCATAGAAACACCATGTATTCCCTCATTGGATGCTCTGGGATCTAAGGTATTCATGGGAGGAAAATGCATGCTTCACCCAAAGGAAAGGAAAATATTAGAAAAACCCACATAGAAGGACATTTTACATCTTTAACAGTGTCAAAGTCACTAAGAACAAAGGACTAAGGAACTGTCACAGATTAAGCAGACTATGGAGACTTGACAACTAAATGTAACTTATATTCTGAACTGGATCCTGGACACAAAAGAAGGACATAAGAGAAAACCAGCAATATTCAAATAGGATCTGTAAAATAATCAATAATATTAAAAGAATGTTGACTTACTGTTGTACTTTTCTAACATTTTTATAAATCCAATTTTATTTCAAAATAAGATGTGCTTTTGAATGCATCATTTCTAGATATGAGATCTTGATGTTTCAACCTCATTGTGAGGAATGACTCATTTAGGCTATTATAATTTTCATATTAAGAGAGATTATCAGGTGATGTCATATGCAAAATCTCAAACTGAATTCTTATCATGTATTCTGAATTGCAGTAAACAAGAAAGCAAGCCAATGAATGAAAAACACACTTGCTAAAACCCACATGGCACACTGTTCACAAAGAGATAAGCCAGAAACAGAACGAACATTCTGGCCATAAAGTAACATGCAATACAAAATGTCAAGAACTAAATAAGCCAAGTGGAATCAGGCTGGAGATGTGGCTTAGTGGTAGACCACACACTCATATATGGATACAGATATAGATTAAATATATAAATAATTTTTAAGCCAACTGAATCACCATGTGAGAAGATCACGACAAACAGTTTCTATGGGATACAATGTGTATAAGTCTAGTGTGAAAGGTTTACTATTAAAGGTTGAATTGGTCCTGGTCCATGCACTGTATTATTTTGTATACATACCCAGATTTCAAGTCCGTTATCCTCAAACAATTTGTAGCATCCAGTCCCACCTTCCCATTCCGGACCACACTAGATATGAATGGGGAGAGCAGAGGAGAAATACGGTTCAAGGCCACTTCTGGGGACATTTCGACTTGACTTGTAAGTCACCACTAAAAGCAAAAGGAAAGAATTGTGATAAGAGTTTACAGAGGCCAGCCTGGACAGCTTAGAAAGTCCCTGTCTTAAAGAGAAAAAATAAAATAGTAATAAAAAATAAAATAATAAATAAAGCTGTGATCTTACAACTGGCTCTTCTACTTTGGTTGTACTCAAGAGGCCTCCACTAATATATTTCCCCTAATATACAAAACACAACAGTACCCACTCGTGGGTCCCATGAGGACTAAGAACTTCATGATAATACTATACAAACTCAAAAACAAGCAAAGCCTGCTTGCAATTGTTACTAGAAATTTATTGCCGATATACCTCCCTCAATAGAGGTCTCTCCAAAGTTTGTAGCTACCTGCTTATGAGAGCTCTCTCCTACAGGGAACATATCTTGAATCTCTCATGTTTAACAAAAGTACCTGACATACAATAAGTATTCAATAACATTTATTTAATAAATAAATGAACAAGGGCACAAAAGCTAGGGAAATATTTATGGATTGAGAAAATATGTCCTCAAAAAAAACTGATAGGGGAATGAAGGTAGCAAAAACTGAGGAATAGATGTGGCAAAAATCTACGTAACTTAAAAATATAGACCTAACAAATATTAAAAACAGAACATAGATCTTTTAGTCTTTGAGTTTAAGGCACTAAGAAATCTTTATACTTGAAACTACAAAGCTAAACCAGTAAGTCATATCTAAGTTACTTAGAAATTAATGGGGTTGGAGGAAGTACATGAATTCTTGTTAATAGATTTCTAAATGAAAGCCTCCACTTTCAGAGGTCAATAAGTCAATTCAAAATACTATTTTCTTCCTCAATCTTAAAGGAATTCCCACATCAAAAACAAATTAATTTCTAGGCAGTCACAATTACTACTGTTCTAGTTGTAGTTTTCAGGTGTCATACCACATGACAACATAAATATCCCTGCCAAAACAAATGTGGCAAACTAGTATTTGTTTTAATTAATCATTTCTGATAGTAATAAAGAGGACAGCAGTGATTGTTCAAAAAACATTATTTGTTGTATATAGTGATGACACCCAGGAGTACCTGTGGTAAATGCCTTATACTTCAGCTCCCATGTCATCCTTTGTGCAAATATAACACAAGCGCCTCTCTGGGCCTTCAGCAGATAGCCTGCTCCACCATTCTAATAAGTCATCACAAGTTCATCAAAAAGAACAGTTTGTGCTTTCATTGATTGATTGTCTGATAATTTTTTCATGCTTTTATCTTGTAAGCTGAACAATTACTTTGAAGATAACACAGTACGATATTAACCATTGCTAATCTCCTATTATCTTGTTTTGAAATTCTGTATCATCATTTTTATCCTTTTTTCATTTTAAAATAAAAAAAACTTAAGAATAAACATCTCATACACTGTACTATCAATGATAAAAATCATGTGCAACCAGGCATAATGGCACATGCCTATAATCCAAGCACCCTGGAAGACTGAGGCAGGAGATCTTAAATTCAAGCCCAGCCTGGGGAACCTCATAACTCAGCAAGCCCTCGTCTAAAAATTAAAATTAAAAAGGGCTAGGAATTTTGGCTACCATTGTAGCTGCTCTTCACGACCTGGGTAATAAGGCAGACATTTTAATTCCCATTTTGCAAATGATATAGTGAAGTATTGATTTCTTTTAGAATACTATATTAATCCATATTATTGGGGTTTTTTTTATTTTTTTGTTTTTTTGTTTTGGGTACCGGGGATCAAACTCATGACCTCAGACTTGCCAGGCAGGCATTTGTGCCGCTGAGCTAAATCTCCAGGCCCCTTGTTTTCAAGATTTTTTTTCTTACTTTCATTTCTATTATAGTTTCTGAAGGGATGCTTATCTAGATCATATGAAAACACTAATACTCATTACAGAAAAAAGCAAAAGGACTTCACATTATGAAATTGTGTGTCTTCCCACAGTTACTACTATTATTTTACCTCTCAATTCTAAAAAACAAAAAAAGGAAACAGCCAACACATTCTCAAGATCTCACTATCAGCTCCATATTACTCACCCTTCTCTATAATGTCACTCTCAACAACTCTGTTCCCTGGTGAATTTGATTTTCATTTCACCGTTAAAAAGTTAAAAATTCAAATCCAGATCTCTCCTAAAAGTCCACTCTTCTCATCTTTCTCTCAAGTACAGTAATATCTTTGGTGACTAAATAGGAAAGTATCAAGGTGATTTTTCAGCATACACCACGTGAAATGTAAAGAGAGTCATGATTTTAAAAGAATGATTGTTTTACAACTATAGATAAACTAGACTATTGCTGACCTACTGCTGAAGCTTGCCTAAATGATTCACTAGCTGCCCCAGAGGGCAAAACATACTAAAGATGACAACCACCATTAGAATTCAGCAACTGTCATGATTTTGTAATGACACCGGAGGGAATGAATTGGTCTTTATTTTCAGAACAGCCATAATACTATCTTTTGGCAATGCACGATGGCAACCAGCATTAAATCATGAAGAAATGTGACTTTCTAACAAACTGGGGAAAATACTGTATACTGACTCCAAAATCAGAGATTCCTGAATAGACAAAGATGATGATCCTCTGGTGCAATGAACAGGGACATGAATGAGAAGAGTATCCAGTAATAAGTTTTAGACATTTTAGGCAACCCTATAATACATCCAAGACAGGCAAAAATTGTGGGTGGCTAGCCTGTTCTGAATGCCAGTTCTGCAATTTGTGTTTCCTGACTTTTGACGTACTGCAGAATGAAAATGCAAAAATACAATTTTCACGAAGGTCTGCTGCCCAAAAAATAAGGTCAAATAAGGTCTTTCAGTGGGCTGCCTGGGGAAAACAAAGGCGTCTGAAGCACGGTCCAGGCTCTCGCAATTAGGCTAAGATGACAAACACGGAAACGTGTGCCCGGTTGACGTCACGGAACGGAAAGGGGTGGCCTCCTGCTGCGTCACATCGACGTCATACAGCGCACGAGGGAAGTTACACAGGGGACGCAATTTCTCAAAGGGGCAACATCAGGAAAAGCAAATCGGTTCTGACCCAAAGAATAATCACCCCTCCCCCGGGAAACATCTAAAAAGGGACACTTTCTCTTCTAAATTGTATGATCCCTTTATCAGGCAGAAGAAAGGGATTAACCCTGTGGGCTTAGTCAGGGACCAGAGGGTGAGCCAGATGTGGAGAAAGAAGTCTCTGGCCTTGGGAGCTCGTTCTTGAGGGGACCAACGTGATGAGGGTGAGCAGGGTATCTTTGAAATGGGGGCCTTCTCTAGAGGAAGAGGAGGCGAACCCACTGGCCATTTTAAACCGTGACTCTCTGAGCCACCTGTGCGATTCGGGATCCAGCCTCCCCGCACCAGCCCCAGTCTAGGTACCTGGAACTTAGTCCGATCGGTAACCGGCGACTACGTAGGGTACAGGTTACCCGAGCGCGCCCCCGACCAAGGCACCGACCTGCGCGCGCGCCGCGGGCCCGATGCGTGCGCGCTCTCGGGACGCCCTATCCCGCCTCTCCAGGAGCCGTGTAGCGTGCGCGCTCCCGCTCTGCGGCTGGCCGGGCGCTCGAAAAGGCGTCCCCGCGGTGCCTGAAAGTTTCTGGTCAGCGGCTGCCTCGCTGGGGTCAAGAACCTCTGACTCTCGCGATATCGGCAGGGCTCTACTGCATGAGGCATTGCAGGGAGGCAGTTCTTGGAAGAACCGGGGCAGTTGGTGGACGGGGTTATTTCGGGCATTCGGGTGGGCGACCCGCGTAGGCGTGTGAAAGCCCCGTATCGTCAGGGAGAGTTGGAGCGGCGTCTCTGGGTACGGGGGTCGGACAAAGGGCAAAGGGCAAAGGTCGGCGTCCAGGTTGGTTGGCTTCACCTTTTAGCAATGGCAGCGTGCGGGGAACCCGGGAAGCAGTGTCAAGAGGAGGTGGCGGCGGCGGCGGTGGTGGTGGTGGGCTCCTGCATGACAGACCTGGTCAGGTTAGTTGGGGGCCAGTAGGCAAAGTACGAGGCTCACGAACGGGGGTAGTTAGTGCCTGGGTGCTGCGACTTTGGGGACCGATTGTGTAACTGTAGGTGTCCGATGCGAGTGTCTCCAGACCGGAGCCCGCATCTGACGTGGCAAACGCAAAATTTGCATTTTTAAAGGTAAGTGATAGATGAGAGGACATACAGTAGAGGGAAGGTTTTAATGAACTGGCGCCTGTTCCTCCAAGACTAATCGGTTGACTTTGATTACGTCATTTTGCCTACACAGTTACTGTGAGGATTCAGTATTTTCTCAACCGTAACACTATGCAATTTGGGCATTGTTCTTCTAAACTGGTTGTATAAAATAGTGAATTGAGCAGGAGGTCAAAATGACTATCACTTAACTTTCATCCCATTGATTGGCTTTCCTGCAGTATTTTATAGTTACAATTTATTTTTCAGTGTTAACTGTCACCATGAGTTACCTTGTGGTAACCCCAGTGTAAGTTAGCAAAAAACCACAAACACAATATTTACACCACTAAAAACTGTGGCCAAATAACGACAGAAAATATAACATGTGAAAATATTTGAGTTAGGTCAGTGAGATTAAAGGAGATGGTTTTCTAAACATAAAAGTAATTTACTTCATTGTAGAAAGAAATCTCGAACTTTCCAAAATAATCCTACCATTTAGATTGTTTCATTTCAAAATTTTAGTGAGCAGCTTTGGAAATATAATGCTATTTTACACTATTTTAAAAGTTTAGGTATACTACAAGAACCATGTGTCCTTGAAACTTAGTTTTCCTAAAGGATAACAAAAACCTGTAAATAAAAGGGCTTTAGGACAGTCAAGTTACTGAACCCACCTGTATCAAAATTCAAAACCAAGATTTAAAAGACAAAATATAAAACAGGGAAGCGATTCATGGCTTTGACAAAAAACTTGTGACAGAGTAGGAGAGTGTATAGCAGCTGCAAAAAAAAAAAATTTAAATACCAATGGTCTTTATTTTTCCACAAATATTTGAGCTGCTACCGGCTCAGGTGTTGTGCTAAACTGACCATGCTTCCTTTAATGACAGCATAAGCTTTAATTTAGTTACACACATTTGGTAAATTGGCCTATGAATCTTCAGAACAGAGGTCAGCAAACTTTCCTACAAAGGACCACACAAATATTTTAGTCTTTCTAAATCGTGTATAATCTAGATCATTTTTTAAACAAAAAGCTAAAAATTACTCTTAAAAAAGCAGCTTGCAGGCCATTAATTGTCAGATTCCATCTAGAGAATCACCAACTTAACAGCCCAGTATAATAATTGATGTTACTACCAGTGATTTCAAGAAAAGATAATGTGGTACTTCTTTAATATTCTATAAAAACAGCATGTCACTGAGGCTGAGGATTTAGCTCAGCAGCATAAGCACCTGCCTGGCAAGCAGGAGGTCATGAGTTTGATCCCTGATACCAAAAAAAAAAAAAAAAAAAAAAGTGAGTTTAAAATAGCATGTCATGTATGAATATGCTAAAATGACACTCACTAGTCTGTATGGCTAGTGCACACTAATTTTTTTTTTAAATACAGCATATATTTTACTCTAGCAATAGTTCTACCAAAAACAAAAACTTTTAAGAGCCAGGGAAATAGCTTAGTGTTAGAGTGCATGCTTAGAGTAACAGTGTTAGGGTTAAAATTCAAAAACACTTTCAGGTCAGCAAACCAAGAGTTTCCTTGAAGCTTAACCATCAGGTACAAAGAATAACTATAGAATAACAAAATTACTACTCTTAGGGCTAGGGAGTATACTTCGGTGCTAGAGTGTAAACAAGCATGCACAAGACCCTAAGTTCAATACCCACTACCACAAATAAAAAGGATTATTCTCCAGAATTTAGGGTAGTTGGAAGAAGAATCAAAGATCCTTTTTCTGTCATGATTTTAAAATCTTATTTCATAAATAGGTTTAGAGATTACTCATCTTAGGCTTTCTGTTTGTAGTAAACTGACACTAAGAAAAATAAGAAATTTACATTATGGGTAACCTTTCTGATTTGTTATCCCTTGCCATTTTTTTCCTTTATAAAATATCTAGGTTCCTACTCTTTACATGAATCACAAGTAAAAATTGTACTCTCTCATAGACTCTCTAGTAATTCCCTAGGCTGTAAAGATCTTTGTGGAATACTTAAGTATAGGATTTTTATTTAAAACCCTGCATCTGTGATAACCTTGGGTCCAACTTTGCTAGTTACAATACATGTCATGATTGTAATAGTTTCCTAATGCTGCTGAATCAAAATTATCACAAATTTAATGGCATAAACAATACAAATTGACTAATTGAGGTTCTGGAAGTCAGAAGTCTGACATAGTTCTCACTGGACTAAAATCAAGGTGTCAGTGAGGGTGGGCTCCTTTCTGTAGGCTGCAAGAGAGTATCTGTTTTCTTTCCTTATCTAGAGCAGCCCTCATTCCCCTACTAGTTGTCTTCAAAGCCAGGATGGTCAGTCAACTCTTTCTCACATGGCATCACTCTTTTGCCATTACAAGAAACTTTGTGATTATACTGGACCCAACCAGATAATTTAGGACTTTACCTTACAGTAGCTTATTAGTAACCTTAATTTACCTTTGCTGTAGAACAACATATGTCCGTTCCGAGATTATGATGTGAACATCTTTTTGAGTGGGACCTGTTATTCTCCCTACCTCAGTGATTAAACTTGAAGTGAAAAATTTTGTGAGACCTCTAAGAGAACCTTTGAATCCTATCAAACAGTTCATCCTCATATTGTAGAGATGAGGTCCCTAAGAGAGTTTAAATGGTTCATACCAAATCACACAGCCAGCCAGTAGCATAATGAAGCTTAGAATCCATATCTCCCAATCATTGTTTTTCCATTCTGTCATTCTACCTCCAACTCTGCCTAGTAATATTGCCCTTTTCATGTACAGCTCATTTGAAAGTTTGTAGTCAGGCTGGGGATTTAGCCCAGTGGCTTAAGCTCCTGCCTGAAAGTTTGTACTCTGTCCATTCATTGTTTTTCTTATTAGTTAATAAGGAATAACAGCTAAGGATTTATAATTCTCAGATCTAAAAGTAGTATTGTCATTATTTTATTTCTGAATGTAACTGTATACTGTAAAATCACTTTAGAAATAAGACTACTTAAATAAGCCCTTTGGGTGGCATCCAAGTCTAGCTTTTTTTATGTATATTACATTACTATTGCCAGACACTGCTAATTCTATCAATGGACAACTTTTTTCATTTCTAATTTCAGTCTGCTATGAATAGTAAGCTCTACATAGTAATAAATTTTAAAATCATTAGCTATGTGATGTGGCAAACAATGAACATTAGTGTCTATATTTATCATTGTTCTCTTTTTGAATATTAATCTCTGAAGTTTCATGTTGCAAAGATAAGAAAAATCAAACCTGTTTTTTAGTGAAAAAGACATCTTAATGAAAACTCATATGATGAGCCTTTTTAGATGTTCGGTTCCTCATCCTTGATTAATCATCTTGTCAGTAGTCCTTATTTCTTATGTCCATTTTTCAGTTATTTATTCAGCTAATTTTTACTGAGTTTATACAATGTGCCAGGGACTTCTCTAAGTAGAAAGAATACACAGGCAAATACATATGCTTCATGGAGATAAACAATAGCAGTAAAAATAAAATACATGGTATGTTAAATACTAAAGGGACAAATAAACCATGAGAGGAGGATATGGGTACTAAGTTCAAATCACTGGCCATAGAAAGTCTTACTGAGAAGGTAATTTAAGTAAAGGCTTAAAAGAAAAAGGAAGCAGGCCATACATACACCTAAAAAAGAGAACTCTAGCAGAAACAATAACATATGCAAAGGCCCTATTCAAGCAAAGGAGTCCAACATGACTGAAGAATAAGGGGTCAGATTAAGCATGATTAAAGGGCATTGGGTCATACTCTGGATGAGATGAAAATCTGGTGATTTATGCTGAGGAGTATCATTGAATTTAGATCTCAATAGGATCACTTTAGGGGCCCTATGAGAATAGAATGAAAGCAAGAGCAGAGGTGGGGAGACAAATTTAGAGTCAGTCACAGAAATCCAGGCAAGATATGGTGGCAGCTTAAAAGTACTGCAAATGGGTCAAAATGAACATCATTTGATTAGTATATTTTTAAGGTAGGGATGATAGGATTTATTGAGAAGTAAGAGAGAAGTCGAAGATTACTCCAAATTCTATGCCCTCTACACCCAGAAAGGGATACTGAGGTAAGATGCAGAAGATTGTTGTGAACAAAGACAGTAGGGTGAGAACAGGAGTATTTGAGGATCTCAGGGTAAACGTGAGGGTTAAGGTTCCTAGGCATCCAGTTGAAGTTGTCAAGAAGAAAGATATATGAGTTTGGAGTCCAGAGGAAACCAGCCTGGATATAAATCTGGGAGTCACCAATGTATGCATAGTGTTTAAAGCCTTGAGACAGGATGAGATCACAGAAGATCTAAACTCCTGGGGCCCTTCAACATTTAGAGGATATATTTTTCATATAATTTATTTCCTGCTTTCCTTTCAGTCTCTCTGTACCTCTAAAACTTGCTTTGAGACAAGCTTAATACAAACATATTTCCATGATAATAGACTATGATGTCAACTAATACTCTTATGTTATCCATTTAGAAGTGATGACTTGAGAGATAAAAATCTCAATCCTTAGCAAATCATAAATATTTGCTTAATTCCAAAAATATTTTAATCAGGTAGTACAATAAGTGAATTTAGAAGCCTTTACACCCAAAGTGGATAAAAAGTTGGACCTAGAGTGCTTTTTTAAAAAATTATTTACTACCTCAAAAAGGTTGTATGTGTTTGATATAGTAAAGTACTCTCTAACCTGGATCCTACCAGAAGCCTTCTGACTTGTCATATGTATTTCAATCAGAAAATTCTCCTTTAGGGAATGTAGTTCAGTGCCTAGCATAGGTGAAGCCCTGGATTCAATCCCCAGGACCAAAACAAAGGTACATAAAAAAGATATAGACATGTGCATTTTAGTCACATTTTCAGGAAAATAAGCCAAAAGGAGTATTAGTCCTAAATTATATTGTCCAATATTATAGGAATGTATCATCCTGCATTATTTCTCTTCCTTAAATTGGTTGTGAGAATTGCTTATCAGTTGCCAATCATTTTAACTGGTATTTTTAAACATGCCAACCATAAAAAGTTTGCTAATTTTTATCCCTTTAATGAAAACAGACATTAAAAAAAAAAAAAGTTGTGCTGGGTGTGGTAGCACATACCTGTAGTCCCAATCACTTGATCTCACCATAATAATAGAAGAGAACCAAAAACAAATAATTCAAACCCTAACCATTATAATTATTTTAGGCATTTTCTTTACCTTTCCCCTCTGTTTGTTTGCCTTGCCTAGTGGTTTTTTTCTGTTGGTGTTTTTGAAGTCATAGTTACTTTTATGTCTATCTAGACTATCTTTCAGTATTCTTTGTAGGGTTGGCCTGGTGGTCATGAAGTTCTTCAGCTGTTCATTGTCATGGAAGTATCTTACTTCTCCATCAGTTTTGAAGGATAGTTTTGCAGGGTACATCAGTCTGGGTTGGAAGTCGCTTTCCTTTAGGATTTGAAATACTTTACTCTATGCTCTTCTTGACTTGATTGTGTTGACAAGTCTGCTATGACTGGGCTTTCCTTTATAGGTGATTTGTTTCTTTAACAGCTTTTAATATTCTGTTCTTATGTTGAATTTCTGGGATGTTGATTATTATATGTCTGGGTGTATATTTTGATTATGGCTAATTGGAGTTCTGTGCTTGACCTACCTGTATGTGAGTTTCTTTTGCCATGTTTGGGAAATTTTCTGCTATTACTTCTGTAAATATTCTTTTTATATCATTTGTGTTGTCACTTTTTCTTTTACACCTGTTAATCTTACCCTGTTTTTCATTACATTGTCTTGCAACTGTTGAATTGTTATTTCATGATTCCTTGTTATTTTTAAAAGATCTTTCCTTTCTTGTTCACTATCTGCAATCTTGTCTTTGAAGTCTGAAAGTCTATCTTCACATTCATTCAAGTTGTTTTGCCAGCTTTCAATGGAATTTTTGATCCTAGATATCTCTTTGAATCTGTTTCATGCATTCTAATTCTTTCTTACATTGTTCATTAAAGATTTCCATCATTTTGCAGTACTCTTCTTTTTTTTTTAACTATGTCTTCTTTAGATGTGTTCAGGATTTCTTTCATTACATTTACCATTTCTTGTTTTACCTAGGAGATTATTTGTGACCTGATTTCCTTTACAGCTTCATGGATTTGTTTCTTTACTTCAGTTGCTATAATTTCAAAAGTTTCAGGTATGTGACTTACATTTTCTCCTATGTCGATGTCTCCTGGACTTGTTTGGGATGGGCTGGAGGTTTTGAGGTTGCATTTTGCTGTTTTGTCATTTTCCTAAATTCCCCTAGGGCAGCCAAATGTAAAGTCTCAGATGTTTCTTGGGTTGAAGATGGCTGTCCCTACTAGAGGGGGCTTCCCAAATTGAGTGGTGATGGTTAGGCAGGCCTTACCAGGTCCTGGCGGCATTTGAAGGCTCCCAGAATGGGTGGAGTACACTACATAGACCTTCAGCAAGCCCCACATGGCACTCCAAGGCTCTCAGGCTGATTGGGTTTGCTGGGCAGAGTCCTACCGGGTGCCAGCTGACCTCCAAGGCTGCATGGCAAGGTGGAGTACACTGTGCAGGTCTTCAGCTTGTGCCATGTGGAGCAGCAGAGCTCCCCAGCTGCCTAGGGGTCGCTGGGTGGCTTTATGCCATTTATGTTGTCTTTTGATTTTTTACTAAATCAAGTTACCTTAGATTACTTGCCTTTGTGTCATGTAGCAGCTGGTAGATACATTTTTGTGTGTTCTTTTGTGGCTTTTAAGGTATCTTTGAGTGTTTGGTCATTCTATATTAGTCTAATTTTTTAGTTCTGACACTGTCCTCACATTAATCACTTTCGTTGCCCATACATTCAGTAGAATTTTTAATCTCCTGGATTTCTGTTACCTTTTCATGGACTCAGATTCTTTTTTATGCTGGTCATCCATGTCTTTTATCATTTTGTAGAACTCTCCTAGCTTTTTATTAGTGTCTTCGGTAAGATCAGTGATCATTTTGTTAAGTCCATTTTCTGTTCAGTTATTAGAACTTGCTGTGCATCTTATTGATCTGAGGGTTTTTTCTTTGTCTTTTTTTAAAATTAATTTTATTGGTGCCATTTATATATAGTGATCACATTCATCATAGGGAATTTGTACCTGTACTTGATATACCTTGATTCTTCTTTTTTACTCATTACCATCTCCTCCCTTCAACCCCTCTTTCCCTCCTTATTTACAAAGCTGTTTCCATTTTAGCCTTCTTTTCACATTTTCTTTATCCTTCCTCCTCACCCCCAACTCTGCCCCCAGTTCCCCTTTCCTTCTGAAGAATTTCTCCCTATTTCCCAATATCTGTTATACATTTTGGTTCTTATTTACACTTCAGTTTCTCACAGCAAAGACACAATGTGATACTTACACGTGTCCAATTTATTTCACTTAGGAATATGGTCTCAAGGTTCATCCATTCAGCTATAAATGTCTCAAGTTTATCCTTCTTTATGGCTAAATAGTATGGCATTATATTTTTGAAAAACACATCTTTTTTATCCATTCATCAGATGATAGGCATTTGGTTGTTTCCAAGTTTTAGCTATTACAAACTGCTGCTGTAAACGGGTGTGCATATGTCACTGGTATGATGCTTTTAATTTTTTTTTAGTAGAACCAAGAAGGAGACTAACTAGGTCAAATAGGACTTCTAGTCCTAGTTTTCTGAGGCATCTCCACACGGATTTCCACAGTGGTTGCCCTAGTCTTATTCCCACCAACAGTGAAGAAGGTTTTCTTTTTTCCCACACCACCATATTTGTTACTGATTTCTTGATAACAGCCGTTCTTCCTGGAGTGAGATGGAATCCCAGCATTGTTTTAACTGGCATCTCTCAAATGACCAGTGATGAATGTTTTTCATATATTTATTTGCCATTTCTACTTCTTCATCTAAGAACTGTGTCTCCTTTTATCATTTAGTATAATTCAGCTGTTTTGCTTTTGATGTGCTCCCCATTGATGCCCCATGGATCAGCTTTGGGGCATTGGGAGTTTTTATAAACATTTTATTTCTTTGTGTTCTCATGTGTTTGGGGAGGGGGTTGCCTACACATGCCCTCCAATATGTGCAGGTCAGTTATAGTGGAAAGACTTTGTTGTTATGGATAAATGGATAAAGGAAAGGTGATATTTATACAGAGAGAGTGCTACCTTGCCATAAAGAAGGATAAACTTGAAATGTAGGAAAATGGATGTACCTTAAGACCATAATATTAAATGAAATAAACACAACACACAATCTTAAATATTACTCTTACATGAGAAACCCAAAAAATAAATCAAGACCAAAGTAGACAAACTATGGGAAGTAGGGCAATCTTTTTCGGATAGGAAGGATGATAAAGAGATAAAGGGAGGCGAGAAATTGAGAGGAGAAAGTGATTCAAAATTAACTGAGATATATTAATACATGAAGAATGTAGTCATTATGTACTGCAAACACGTATTAATAAAAACTGGAATGGCAGACTCTTTAGTGTCTGCTTTTCAGTAACGTTACTGTGGTTGTGGTTAACCACAGGTCTTTGCCTCTGTCCCAGGATCTCACCACCTCCATTTATATTCGGGAGGAGAGGTGCAGTGTGATTGGCCCAGCACCCAGTTCTCCAGAAATGAACAATAATGTTAATTATACAAAGACAAACCAGATATTGGCATACGGTAAAAACCAATTAATAGCAACTATACAACCCTGGCAACAGCAGCAATAATCCAGTTGTCAAAGACAAACTAGATACTGATATACCGTAAGGACCAATTAAAGATACTACTGTATCCTAACCGTAGAAAAGACATCTATAACTATAACATAGACACAAAGATGAACCAAATAGTGACATACAATCAATATTTACTTAGTGTAACAACTGTGCCACCATTCATAATAGAAAAGAATTCAACATCAATAGCATAGTCACCTAAATATCTAAAGATTAATGAAGTTTAATTGTAACAGTAAAGATGAAGAGAATGGTGAATGGAGAAAGAAAATCTAAAAAAATAAAAGTTGAGAAGGGGGAGAGAAAACTGAGATAAAAGGTCACATTAAGGAATAAAAGAAAATACAATTAGGTAAAAGAAACAGTAAAGAACAAATAAAAATAAGATCAAAGTAAAGAAAATAAGGAAAACTGAAACCTCAAAAAAGAAAAAAAAGAATAAAAAAAAAAAACTGTGTTTTTGAGTGAGTGGTTACTGTCCAGAGTCTGCAGTATTAGAATCCACCAGATATGGAGGAGGGATAGTATATCACTGCTAAGATCTATTTTGTTTCCACAGTGTGGCAACTTGTGTCTGGGTCCCCCCACCCTGCCCCAGCCTCATGCCATTAGGCGGGGAGGACTTTTCAGAGGTAGCTGGATCTCAATGTGTGATTCGGGGATTGAATGTGTGATGCTGGGATTAAGTTTGTGTGATTATTAAATGAATCCTCTGATTGGTTTGGCATAGTTCTGGGTAGGATTGAGGGTGCCTCAGCCTGGGTGTTAGTGCTACCGCCTTCAGGACAGGTAGCCTGGATGGAATATGAGGGACAGAAAGAGGGCTACTGGGGTCCCTTGCTGCTTCACTGCTTTTGCTGTCTTCTCCCTGCCATGAACTCTTTCTTTTCTGTGATGCCCCTCTGCCATGCCACCCTGCCTTGGAACCAGCCCATTATAGATTGAAATCTCTACAAACTGTGAACCAAAATAAACCTTTCCTCCTCAACTTTGCTGTTAGGTATTTTGTCTCAACAATGAGAAAAGTAACTGAGACACATTTTTGTGTGTGAATGCTAAATTTTGGCACACCTTTCTCCCTGGGTTTCATTTATTAGTAGTGTCTGCCATACGGTGTTCCCCGTTTCCGTGCCTTCTGTACATAACACTCCAGGCTGTGGCAATTATGCAAGCTAAAGCATATCCTTGCTCACCTTGGTTGACTGGAAAAGCAGACAGACTGCTGAGTACTGTATGCAGGGTGTCAAGCAGACCATGGGACTTAGTGCAAGCACTTTGAGACTGAATCTGAATACCACATACAACCATCCTGGATTCTCAGCACCCACGTCCTTCCTGGCCTGAGCCTAAACCTCTTGGGAGTGGTGAGGTCTATGTCTAAAAGACTCTATAACTGTCTTTTGCCGTCTCACCCAATCACTATAGTAGGGTGACACGAGAAACCCTGAAGTGTAGTTGTTCTGAAGTTGTTCTGTGGCTCAGTCTTAATTAACCAAATGGCTCCTGATTAAACCCTCTCAAGTACTGCTGGCTTTTTCTCCAATTCTAGCCTGCCATGCAAAAAGAGTCACTTTCAGAGTAAAACCTCATGCTGTGTTTGCAGCTAAATAGCTGTGGGCTTTCTTGAGGACTATCACTGCTGCCATTGTCTGTTGTTTCTCCCTGGAGCTGCCAACACTCTCTGTCTTGCCTCAAATCAGTAGAAAAAGGTCACTGTCTCCCAGGAGTCATGGTCAGCTTTCTAGCTTCATTCTTTTCTCTATGTTGTGCTCAGTTTCTCCATCTTCTCTATAGTTTCTAGTTTTCCTGTCAGCTCCTTCCCAATTCTGGGAGGTCTGCTGGGGTTTTTTGTTTGTTTGTTTGCTGTTTCTTTGTTGGTTTTCTTCTTCTTTGTTTCTTAGGTATCTAAATTCCAGGTTCCAGAGATGGTATACAGTATTTCCCTGCTGGTTCTATCTCACTATTTTTGACCTTAAAGACCTGATTAGACTCTGATTTTTAAATGATCTTTTTAAAATACTATTTAAACAAATATTTGTCATGACTGAGAAAACACTGACTTTCACATAAAATGGATGTTAGCTTTTTGTTGTTGTCATAAGATGCCTGAGATAAACAACTCAGAGAAAGAGTTATTTGGCTCATAGTTAATAGAGATTTAAGTCCATGATTAGCTCCCTGTTGCTTTAGGCCTGTGGCAAGGCAGAAACACAGCTGAAGGGCATAGCAGAAAAAAACACTTCACCTCATGATGACCAAGAAGCAAAGAGGAAAAAAGAGAGAGGGCACAGGGACAAAACATACCCTTCAAAGCCATCCCCCCAATGACCTGCACCGTCCAATTAGGCCCCACCTCCTGATATGTCTGTTGAGTGTGAACACATCAACACGTTCATCTGATGAACTTAGAGTCCTTAAGATCCAGTCACTTCCCAGGAGCACATCAGCTGACATCCTGGCCTTTGGTAGAATAGTTTATGCCTCTCAGAGGACATTTTAGATCCCAACCATAAGAGTAGCACAGAGTGTTTTAAATGCTGTTACAGTGGGTCAGAAGAACTGAGTTAATACTCAGGTTAAAACAGTATTTTTTTAATTCTCACTTTCTCACAGTAATGCCTACCCTATGCTTCTCTTACAGAAATATTAAGTTTAAATATAACTAGTTCTTGAATATTCACAATAATGGGAATGTAAAAGAAGCATGATCACCAAAACCAAAAATAGTAGATAAAATTTAATAATTCTAGAATACATTATTTTTCTTATGCTGATTTATCCTTCTAATTATATTTTTGTTTAGGATTAAATTAAAATCCATTTTTATTTCTTTAAACTATACCAGCAGATGGTAGGAAGATGTAGCCCAGATAATTATAATGTGATGACAGAAGTCATTTTGGAATTTAAAATTTACTATAATTAATTGGCAGTATTGGAAAGAAAACATTGGTTCTGTATTGTCATTATTTTTATTATTATATAAGTTCATACTTATCTTAAGTAAATTTGTCATTCATCGGAAACTTTAGCAAAATCTTTTGTCTTACTAGTCCCCTTTTTGCACTATTTTTCCTCATCATAATTTTCCCAATTTTTACTACCCTCACACACGTCTGTGATCATTTTGTTTTCCAGTCCCTGTGTCTTCATCCTTTATACATGCATATACATTTTTCCTGCCTTCTTGTCTCACAGCTTTCAATTCCAAAATTAGCTTACTGCCCCTTTCCTACCCAAGTTTTTATTCTTCCTCCAAATCTATTCTCAGTCGGCAGTAAGAAGGTACAGATAGATGTACTATATTCATCACCCTCCCACTTCTGGAACAGAATACCTGGCATACATAGCTTGAAGGAGAAAAAGGTTATTTTGGTTCATGGTTTCAGAGGTGTCAGTTCATGATCAGCTTGCTCTAAGGCAGAAACACCATGGCAGAGAAGTGTAGTAAAGGAAAGCTGCTCACCTCATGGCAACCAAGAAAAAGCAAAGGGCCAGCTACAAGAACATACCCTTCCAGGCTACGTCCCCAAGTACCAGCTTCCACCAACCAGGCCCTTCTCAGTAGTTCAGGGAGCTATGAACTCATCAGTCATGAGGCTAGCATCCCTTGATACATGAATCTTTGAGTGACACTTCGTATTTAAACCATAATATGCATATGCATGTATGTGTATATATGTCCAAAAATATTTGTTGACATTAGATAGTATTTATAAATACATTTTTAATATTGTGAACTGTGTGATTCTCCAGCCCCTCTATATTCAAACCTCCATGCACATTGGAATAATACAAATAAGGTGTCCCTGTTTGTCCCCATTCTGATTATTACTTCTGGGCTAAGAGTATTAAAGCTTCCATCACATACCCACTATTCCATTTTGAAAATGAGTAACTGGATTACTTTTCTCCTTAAGCTACAGTCTTTCACAGCCTTTTTCCTTGGATTCAGTCTGTTGTATTATTTATTAGGTTTATAGGCATCAACTAGCCAGGCTTTCTAAATGTTTCTTTTAAGCTGTAAACTATCCACTCAAAAACATTTACTACCGACCATTTTATAGTGACTTTTATTCATGCTTGTCTTCTCAAAATAAACAACTAGGAAATAACTGTTTCAAGTATTAGAAAATAGGTAACACAGAATTTATCCAAAAGAGAAAGGAAAGAAGCCAGGTGAGCCCAGGAGATATATTCCTGACCCTGGCATAGAGGAGGAACTCAGAAAAGCATGATGGTATCAGTGAGTTGAGAAAACAGTTCACAGTTTATAGAGAGGCTAAAGAGGCCAAATTTGTTGGAAACTGTCCTGGAGATGGCGCTAATCAAGGAAAGCTTAGACACCTGCTTCAGAGCCCCCTGAAACCTTTTTCCATACTAAACAGACACACATAGAGAAACTCCACAAACCCAGCAACTACTAAGGAGTTCCCAGAAATTACACAGGAAGAGAGATGTTGGGTTCTGTCTAGCCAGAGACATGGTTGAACCTCCAAAGCATTCAATGGAGATCCCAAAAGGACAACTTAGTAAAAGGGATAAGTTTACCCTCCAGTAGAACCAACACTAAACCTACATTAATAGATCTTAACATCAGTTTAAAAGGATCAAGCTAGTCCACAATTTGCCTTAACTACTTGGAAAAACAAAGTTCAATACTGGAAAATAGTAAAATTAAGATGCTCAACAATGTAATATTTGCAATGTCAGCATCCAGTCAGAAGTCATAGACAAAGATACAGGAAAATATCCATAACCAAGGGAGGAAAAAAGATAACCAATAGTGAGAAATAACAAAAGTAGTAGAATTAGAGCCTCAAAGAGCCATTATAAATATGCTTAATGAAAAGCATAACATGAGAAAAATGGAAGACATATGAAAGAATAAAATGGAGACTTAGGAAATAAAAAGTACAAATATTTGAAATTAGAAATTCCCTGGACACAGGGGCCAGAGATTTAGCTCAGTGGCGCAAGTATCTGCCTGGCAAATGCAAGGTCATGAGTTCAATCCCTGGTACCAAAAAAAGAAAAGAAATTTACTGGACAGGTTAACAGTAAATTAAACATAAGGAGTAAGTGAATTTAAGAACATAGAGATCTGATTGGAACATAAAGGAAAACATCTATAGAGCCTCTGACCTGTGGGGCAAAGGCTCTGAAGAGTATAATTGGAATCTAAGAAGAAAAAGAGACCTCCAAAAATATTTGAAGAAATAATGATTGAAAGTTTTTCAAATTTTATGAAAACCGTCACTGAATTTCATTGGGCACCAAGATAGATAAACACAGTGCAAGCCACACCAAAGCCCATTCTATTCAAATTCAGTGAAACCTATTCACAGAGACTCTCACAAGCAAGGCAGGGGTACATAACATGTAGGGGAACAAGATCGCATTGCAGACTTGTTGTCAGAAACAGTGCAAACTAGAAGAAAATGAAATATTTAAGGTGCTTGGCAGCCAACATAGAATTCTATTCTCCCATAGAAGCAGAAATAAAGACTTCCAGAAAAACTACAATAGAATTTATCACCAGGAAACTCTTGCAGTTGTGCTGCAGCCAACCTGGGAGGCGAGCCATTTCTTTCTCCAGCACATTCACACAGTGTATACTGCCTGCCCATCAGTCGCACAGTAATCATCTTTTCTTAGTTAACAGACTAAGTATTAGTAAACAGTCATAGTGTTGCTGCTTGTATTCAAGTAATTTTATTTTGCTTAGTATTGGCCTCAAAGTGCAAGAGTAGTTATGCTGGCAATTTTTTATAATGTTATAATTATTTTATTGTTAATCTCTCACTGTGTCTAATTTATAAGGGTGTGTGTGTATTTAGGGACAAGTATAGTAGTATATATGGTGAGTTTGGTATTGTCTGTGGTTGCAGCCATCCAATGGGGGTCTTGGGACATACTCCCCTTGGATAAGGAAGCATTACTGAATTAAAATGTCTGCAGCCAGGCATGGTAGCGCACGCTTGTAATCATAGCATTCAGGAGGCTGAAGCAGAAGAATCACGAGTTCGAGGCCAGCCTAGGCTACAATAGCGAGTTCAAAGCCAGAGTGAACTACCTAACAAGACAAAACAAAACAAAACACCTGTCTGTAAGCAGAAACGTAATTGTTTCTTGTCGTCATGGATGAATCAGGATGGGGATATCTCCTGTTAGGCAATCTGGGGAGGCCTTCCTGAGGAGATAAAATTGACCGAAAATGTGACATAAGCCTTGTAGGACCATAACACAGGAGAAGACCATAGTTTACTCATCTTTATTGTCTCTCCTTTGCCTGGCACACTTTTCTCACACCTGAGTAAATTTTAAATAAATAGAGTCAAGGATGACACCAAAAACAGCTGGCCACTTATGGGTACAGTGCTGTCCATAAATGTAAGCATAGCTGAATCTAAAAATAACTTTTTAGCTAGTAAAAAGTAAAAGTTAGAAATCAGAATTGGTTAAGAACTGTTGATTGTGCATGCTTGTCATCCCAGCACTCAGGAGGCAAGAAAATCGGTGTGAGTTCAAGACCAGCTTGAACTACATAGTAAAAGCCTGTCTCAAAAAAAAGCCCCACCAAAAAAGAACTATTTAAAGCATAATTCATGTCTCATTTCCTTAAATCACATATGTTCAGCAAATTTAGGTTGGGGCCATAGAATGAACTTTTATTTTATTTTTATTTTATGTACTGGGGATTGAATGCAAGTCCTTTTCACCAGGTTGAGTTCAAACTTGTAGTTCTCCTGCCTCGGCTGCCTAGAGTACAGGGATTTAGAATGACTTTTTTTTCATTACTGGAGATTGAACCCAGGGCCTTTGCTTGGAGCTACATTCCAGGCCCTTATTTTATTTTGACACTGAATCTAAATTGCTGAGTTGCCAACGCTGGGCTTGAATTTGCATTCCTCCTGCCTCAGCCTCCCAGAGTTCTGGGATTAGAGGAGTGCACCAGCCAATTTAGTGTGAATTTTTCTTTTTTCTTTTTTCTTTTTTTTTTTTTTTTATTGGTACCAGGGATCGAACTCATGACCACGTGCTTACAAGGCAAGCGCTTATGCCACTGAGCTAAATCCCTAGCCCTAGTGTGAATTTTTATTGTGAAATTAAGATCTTTTTTACGAGATACAAATAGATGTTACTAGCTTTATTTTTCTAATTTTATTAAATAATTATACATATTTATGGGGTACAAAGTGATTTTTCAACTCATTTTATAATGGTCAGCTCAGGGTAAGTAGCGTATTTGTTACCTCAAGTACTTACCACTTCCTTCATGACACTCCTTGGAGGTATTTTCAAGTATACAACATAATTTCTCATAGTAATCACTTACCTCTGTCCTGTGGAACACCAGAAATTGTTCCCTATCTAATCGTTAACCATAACAGTAACCAGTGTTGCCCCTTCCCCTCCACCTCTGGAAACCACCAGTCTCCTCTACTGCTGTGAGTTCAACTTCCTGAGATTCCACAAATAAATGAGATCATATGGCATTTATCTCTCTGTTGCCTAGCTTATTTCACTTAACAAAATGCCCTCCGAGTTCATCCCTAGTGTTGCAAATGACAGCTTGATTTTGAAATTACTCTCAACCTTGTAATGTGACATACGCAAATGCTGAGAAGAACAGATATGGTTGAAGAATACAGGGCGCAGGAATAATAAATTAGAGTAATGAACTTTAATTGGGTATAAACTAATGTACAATCTCCTATTATGGAGACTGACGGTATGTTAGAAGCTTGTAGCCAGAAAAGGATAAGCTGATGGAAAAACCAAAAAGCAATACTGATTTAGCTTTTGACCAAAGTCAGTATTAATGTCACCATTAGGTTGAAAGATTTCTCATGCACCTCTCACCAGGTCATTCCTTCCTTTGGTTGGAATAATTCCTAAGAGTCTCTAACAACCACCTCATTGTCAAGAAGTTAAAAGCAATTGATAAGTTGTTCTGGTAACACCTGTC
Source organism: Hydrochoerus hydrochaeris (assembly GCA_004027455.1). NCBI lineage: Eukaryota > Metazoa > Chordata > Mammalia > Rodentia > Hydrochaeridae > Hydrochoerus > Hydrochoerus hydrochaeris. The sequence continues at coordinate 96,884 of PVLA01004892.1, forward strand.
AGTGAATTAACTCAGAGCACAAAACCCAGCCTTTTCAGGAGTTGACAAGTATTATTAAACTGTTTTTTCAAGAAGAGAAGCTGGTTCAAAGAGGGAAAAGCTGTCAAGGTAATATAATCAGTAAATGGCTCGGGCCTCCTGCCTCAAACTCCAGGCTGTAACCATGTGGCTTTTGGCAAGAAAGACTACAGGGTCATCTAGGAACAGGTATCACTATTCCTTTCTATCCAACTCAAAAATACAATGTTTTTTAAAATTACGAATCTGTCTTCCATTCAACTACATGTCTTAAGCACAATTTTGTTCGAGTTTTACCCTCAGAGGTTTTTGTCTCTTAACTTTTTTTTGAACTGAAGATTAAACTCAGGGCCTTCACACTGAGCTACATTCCCCAGCCTTTTTTTTTTTTTAATTTTATTTAAAGAGAAAAGCAAAACAGAAAAAATGGTAGGAAATAATAATTTCAAAAAAAAAGTAAGAACTCACTAGTTGATAAATTACATATTGTCCTCTTAGAAATAGTTGTTCAAGTTACAAAATTAAAGCATACAAAGTAGACATTCAAACAGTGAAGCTGCAAGCAGTTCTGTTCAGTGATCTAACAAAAACTTAGTAATGTGGTTATCAATCCTACATACTTAAACATACATGCAGTTATATCCTTTAGAGCACTTTCTCTTCCTCCTTTTTCAAGTCCATTATCTGTTTAGTTATATCATGTTTCAGCTTGCTCAGTAGCTTACTAATCTGTTTTGTTATTTCCTTTTTAATCACCTTATATAACTCTGTTGTTTTGTTTTTGAGTTTCTCCTCATCCATGCCTTTGATGGATCAGCTTTGGTGGAGTTGGGAGTTTTTGGAGGTATTTTGTTACCTTGTTTTCTCATATTCTGTTGTTTTTGCTGTTATTTAGGTGTTTTTTTTTAAGATAGTGAAATACAAAAGAACAAGACATAACACAGCCAATTAAGACAGTATAGTGAAATTGGTACAGAATGTGGCAACAGGTTACCAGGATAACAGTAGTAGGTGCCATAGTATATCTTGTTATTTTCACAGTAGTTGTTCTTTAAATCAGGTTTAGCAAAGTCAAACCAAATACAGAACATTACAGAACTTATCAAAACAATATTTAATAGAGCAATACAATTAATCAGAACAAAGCAAAACAGTGATAACAATATTTGCCCTCAAAGAGATGGTAGAAGGAAATCTCCCCTAACCCCATTTACTATATTGCATTTGGTCAACCTCCCAAGAGATGCTCAGACCTCTGGCTCACATTTGCTAATGGAGTGGGGGAGGCAGGATGGGATGTTTGATTCTCAGCCCTGTGCACCAATAGGCACAGGGCTGCTCATCAGGGAGGCAAGTTGGTTTCTTGGTTTCCCAGTGTCCTAAGCTCCAACATGGCATAGATCTCGGGAAACACTGGCTGTTTCTCCCCCTGGTGCGGCCCCCGCTTGCCCAAGCCACAGCTGCTTACCAGGAAGGTGGGCTGGTTGCTCGGTTCCCCAGCACCCTAAGCTCCAACATGGCGTGAATCTCTGGAAACACTGGCTGTTTCTCCCCCTGGTGCCTCCCCAGCCTTTTTTGAGACAGGTTCTTACTAAGTTGCCTAGGAAGAACTTGAACTTGCAACCTTCCTGCCTCAGCATCCCAAGTGCTGGGATTCTAGGCTTGCATCACCACACCCACCCTATTTTAAATTTTAAATGGTAGCAAGTGTTGTGTTTTGTTACCAGTACTCCTTTTTTATTTTTCTTTTCCTTTGAGCCCTTGAAGCTGTCTTCAGTAACCTGCTAAACTTTATGTTTGAATTAGGGCAAATCATAGACTCCTTGTATCCAGGGGGTTGTGCTTTGTGCAGGTCCTTTCTTAAACCTGAATATAATCTTCTGGTTTCATTAGGCAAAAATGTTAGGAAAGCCTAATTCAAAGTAAATTAGGATTTACAATTCAGAAATGCTTCTGCCTGTTTATAATTAACTTTCTAGTTGCCCTCTTCTCCATTTTCTAAATTTACTTTTTTAAATAATTAAACATGCAATAAATGTTTTAGTCTGTTTTGATTTTTGTGTTTGTGAGACATTGTCTTGCTATGTAGTTCAGGTTGACCTTGAACTCACCAACTATCCCAGGCTGGCCTCCACTCATGGCAGTCCTGCCTCAGCCTCCCAAGGCTCAGGACTATAGCGACAGGCCACCATGCCCAGCTGTCTAGTCGTTTTAAACAGAAGCAGAGTGTAAGACAAAGACTTAAGTCCACATGTTCGTTCTATTTAGCACTGTACTGGAAGAAGCAAGAACAAGTGGCAGAGAAATCAAAACAGACAAAAAAGAAGACCCCTTTATAAAGTGACTTGATGTTCTTGAGTTGGCCACTCCTCCAAGAAACTGGTAGTTCAGTCCTTCAGGACAGCCTGAAGAACCACAGCACAGAAACAAGAAGTCCTGCAATAGGAAGAATGCAGCACGGGGCAAGAATCCTTTGGGCTGCACCTACAAGAAGCCAGTCAGTGCCCATGCAGAACAGGTACTTAGGAAATAAGATAGCAAGAGCACATTAATCTATAGTAGTAACAGTGGTGTGTCATAATGCACTAATATATTCTTGTTATAAGTATGTAAACAAAACATGAAATGTCTGACTCCCACCTTTTCTGTAGACACCTATCAAAAACATGTCAAAAATGTTTCACTTTCTTTGCGTTCACATACACATTTGATGCATGTCAGTCCTACCGGCTGTGGACTGACAGCACATACAGTGATGATCCCCCATGGAATTATATTGCCATCAGGGCTGAGAGTATCGCTCAGTGGCATAGGGCCTTGCTGACAAATGCAAAGTCCTGAGTTCAATTCCTGGTTCCAACTCAAAAACAAAAAACCAAACAAAAGCTTTCAGGATTATATTGCCACCTTAGTTTATAGAAGTGAGGTTCTAAAAACAATAAAATCACTTGGTACATTTCTCAGAACATACTCCTGTCATGAAGCATTGCATGACTGTACATATATCTTTTTCCTTTTTTAAAAAGACACAAATCATAAAATAAGCTCTGTGTTCTGTAACATGTTCTTTTCACTCAGCTGTTACTTGTCTCAGAGTTGGATTTTATCCCATGGTCAGAATTTGATTTTGCCCTGTAGAATATACATCAACATTTTAGTTACTGCATACATGGAGGAGTGATGTGATCTGTAGTTGAAGTACTTGCCTGTGCAAGGAGAATGGTGCTAAAATTGGGAATCAGTGGGCAAAATCTGGTAAAATCTGGAATTGTTAACACCATAAAATTATAGTCAGCCCTGCCAGTTTCTGTCTTCTGCCGCTAATCAACAACTTCATAACCTCAATGCAGAAGCAAGAATGGAGGCTCTACAGGGAAGACAGAGCAAAGAGACAAAGGGCGGCTTCAAAAAATTCATTCCCTCTGCAAAGGTCTGTCAACTTCATGCTAAGTGACAGGCACTTTGGCTAAAATGGAAGACATAGTAGATTTGGTCCCTGTTCTCATGTAAGGAAAGTCTAGCATTGGAAAAAGAAAGGCAGGAGCAGGGAAACAACACAGAAGTAAGAGGAAAGAAAATAGTAAAATACCAAAGGAGTGGTAAAGTTCAGTGATTGCTGAATTAATGTAGTGCTTGTGTTAATATCATTTATGTATTCAGAAATGAGTTTAAATCCCAGCCATCTGTTCCCACATCAAACACATATGCTATACCCCTGATTTTACCCTCCCCTACATATACTCATCCCAGTAATAATCTGGTCACGTAATTCTCATGACTTCCCATGACTGATAATAAAAGAGACACTTGATTCAAACCAGTGAATTTGACCCAGTTCTAAGTATAAATATAGTGAAAGACATAAATTTCTTTAGTGACAGTCTCACTAATTAAGTTATTTGGCCTGTTTTTAGCCACTTTCAGGGTTTTCCTTTTTAAGGTTTTATGAGTATTGTTTGTCATGGCATCGTTAAGCCAAGAATTCACATAGTTACTCACACAGATTACTCATCAATGCCTGTTCACAACAGAATCCTAAAATGTTTAAGATTTCTGATGCAAATCAAAATCTCATCATCACTTGTCATTGCTAAATTAAATGACAGGATAATAACATTACATTAAAACCATTTTTCTCTTGATTGAGTACCTTTTTCACAAGTGAACCTTCTAGATACATATTTTCTTCATCAGTACTATACATGCATTTAGAATCTAAGATAAAAATAGAATTGAAAAGAGGAGGAGTGGGATGTTTTCAAATTATTGATGAACCTTTTTTGAATCTCAACCATATTTGACAGTGTGCTGCTCGGGAATGGAGTACTTTAGCCCAATTTATTAACACTTTTAGAACCACCAAAAGGAAGCTCACAGGCTGAGTTTAATTTTTCATGCATTGCAAACAAGGTGTTAGTGACCTATGGAAACTAGCATTAACCTGTTACTCGAGGAATATACATTACAATGATTTCAGCTGTATCATAACCTATAAATTAATATAGATTTATAGGTTCCCAGTCAACTTTCTATTGAAAACTTACCTCTTAGCCTTTCCCATCTAAAACTAATTAACTTTTCTCTTTACACCAGATTCCTCCCCATCTGCTTCTTCTAGCCGTTGGCCACTTTGTGGCTAGGAGGAAGGTCCCCTTCTTCACTGTCCCTTATTCCCAGAACTCCTTTTCTTTTTTTTTTTTTTTGTTTTGTTTTGTTTTGGTACCAGGAATTGAACTCAGGGCCCCGTGCTTGCCAGGCAAGCACTGTGCCACTGAGCTACATCCCCATTTCTTCTTTTCCATTTTAAAGTTGGTCATTTCCTTTCATCCTTCAAAGATTTTGTTTCCTCAGGCCAAGGAAATAGCTCAGTGACACAAGCACCTGCCTGGCAAGTGCAAGGTTCTGAGTTTGATTCCCGGTACCAAGAAAAAAAAAAAAAGATTGTTTCTTCACATCTTCTGTCTTCACAATTATGAAAATCTTACCTTCAAACAACCTTTTATTCTTTTTGCCTCATTTAATACTGTCATCATCAGGCAATAACATTACAATAAAGTATTTAGCTTTTGGTGAAGTCATCGAAGGTTTAGACTGAAACAAGATTGCCTGTGAGTTGATAATTATTGAATCTTGGTGATAGATGTATAGGAGTAAGGGAAGCCAGTATACTATTTGCTTTACTTTTATATGTTTGAAATTTTTTCCATAGTAAAGATTAAACTCTTTCAAGACTACTGTTTTAAATGCATGTTCCTTTTGAGTAAGTACATAAAATGTGGTATGCACTGTGACCAAAACCTGATCCTGCCCTGTCAACATCCACCTCTAACAATGAAACAAGGTCTTCTACTTCCTGGAATTGCAGTTTCCCTTCCTTACCAACATGTACACAATCACTAGAATCCTGGCATACCTCCTGCTTCTTGTTAGTGACCAGATCAACTCATACAGAAACACACTGAACCCATGTACCAAACCCCACCATGAATAATACCATGCTTAGCCCTGAAACGGGAGTATGAATCCGAGGTCCCCAAAAGTATCCTTGATGCAGCACAGACCTCAGAAGTAGGGTTACAGTATGGGCTGTAAGGGAGAGAGAAATTGCATCAGGCAGGTGCATGCTCCATGTGAAAGAAACTCCTGAATGTTACCTTAAGTAAAGGAAAAGGCAATCTTCTCTACTAGACAAAGCTCTTCATTAAGACTAAAGTTTACTGCATCAGATAAGCTTTCCTCTTCTGAAGAACTTAAGCCACTTTCAGTTACCAATGTGCTTTTTCTTTTTTCTGTTTTTAAATTATAATAGTCTTACTTCTCGTTTGCCAAAAATTGGAGAAACCATCCATGGACATAAGTTTTTTATTGGCTTTGGAGGGAAAGGTGCCAACCAGTGTGTCCAGGCTGCCAGGCTTGGAGCAAAGACATCCATGGTGTGCAAGGTAAGCGCTTGGATTTTAGGATGAGCTCATTGTTTTTCTTTTTCTTAACCATTATAAGTTGAACAAGTCAATGGCTCTAATACATTCATAATGTACAACATTGCTTCTGTCCAGCTCTGTCCAATTAGCATCACTTAAAACTAAAACTTCTTTTTAAACAATTTCTTCTCCTTTCCTCCTCCCCTCAAGCCCTTGCAATCACCAGCCTGCATTCTGTGCATATAGAATTAACTACTTTTGACATTATGTGTAAATAGGATGCATAACACGTGATATTCTGTGTCTGGCTGCTTTCACTTACTGTTTTACTGTTTTTGAGGCTGATCCACACTCCAACATGTGTCAGTTATTAGTCCTTTTTAATGTACGTACCACAAATTGTTTACCCATCCATGAATAGACTGATGGACCCTTGGGCTGTTTCCCCCTTTTGGCTGGTGTGAAATACTATTGCTGTGAACATGCATGTATATATACTTATTCAAGTACTCATTTTCACTTCTTATGAGTGCTCATGAAAGAAGAATCTTCCTAGTTCTTTATATTAGCTTCTGCCTCATTGACTCCTCTGGGAAGTGGCAGACCTCTCATAGGTTAATGCTACATTTCCTGGCTGTTAATGCGATCCTAACTGGAGAGTGCAGCGTGAGGAGAATTAGCCTGCTGGGGGTTTTTCTGTAGTCAGACTTCTAAACAACAGTATGAGTCATTCCTGTTTAGTAAGTTTCACTGTGGCCCTACAGCTTTCAGAAACTTAGTCTAGTAACTGGTGACATGCTCATCAGCACGTCATTTTCTTCTAATGTAATATCTTAGAAAGGAATCTGCACCTTAATGAACTCCATATAGCTCATGTTTTGGCATATTTCTGTTGTCAGGTATGTGGAGATATGATATGTGCCATTCACTGATCCTATTTCTACCCATTCTATTCAAATAATGTGAAAATAAGTGAAATTATCAGTTTTACTTTTGCATCTTTCATTCATTTTAAGGTGCTAGAATTACTAGTATAAGAAAGGAAGATTATGTTGGTGTTTATGTAGGGAAAGTTGACTAGGTCTATACCGTAGAGGGTAAGAAAAAACATGAGAAACTTAAAAAGAATGAGCCTTGCCCTGTGAACCATATAGGTTTTACCAAAATTTCTCCGAAATGTCATTTCCCATTACATACAGCACTTTTCACACTACAGGAGTCTGTGATGTATAAGCTACATGATTATCACTTCATCTGCTAATGAATTATAATTTTATTTCTAATTTGTGACTATTTTTGAGTGTTTCATCAAAAATATCATGTGAAACAGAAAATTTAAAGAAAATCTTCAATTGGCCAAGTAGAATTCTTGATTTACAATATTATTATCATAAATTGGCAGTTAAATTTTATGAATTATGGGGCTATGAGAGAGTGCTGTTGAAAAAGTTTAGGCCTGACCCACCCCTTACTTGATTAGGTATGAGGGTTTCACGAGTAACCAGGTGGTGCTGAGAAAGACCTTAGGAACTGGATGATACAATTTCCTGGCTGGGAAAACCTGAACACAGAACTGGCATTTAGAGACGCAAGATACTATTCTGGGAAGAAAAGAGAATCCTGAAAGTGGAGGTATGAAAAAAGAGAGTAGAAATCTCTCTCCTTTTGGTAGGATATATATTCATGGAGCCATGAGTCAAGATTAAATGTCCCCTGGGATCTCATCCAACTATAAGATTTGGTGATTGGCTTTATTTTAGGTCTGTTGAATTTGAGGCAAAGAGAGAAACACAGAATAAAAATATTTGAATTATGGAATTGAATTTGAAAAGTAAACCATGAAGCCCTGTTAGTAGACATGAGGGAAAAGGCAAATATCTGTATCCTGGGATGTCTTACACTGGAGAGGTTGACTAAAGCAAAGGTGCTCTGTTGTTCTTGTCTGTATATGATTTATGTTATCACCTGAACAATTTTGAAAATTCTGCATATTTTCTGTGTGCACCTGGTTTAGTCATTTAATCTTTGCCCCCACTGTAGAAGTCAGCCTGGGTGTCTCAGAGTGAAGAATAGTAAATGTGACTTCAGGTAAAACCTATCAAGGGCAACTTTGCTTAGGAAACCTAGGACCTTTAGCTAGAAACTTATTTAAAAGCTTAAGCAAATGACATAATATTCTTTAAAAAAAAAAAAAGAAGAAGAAGAAAGAAAGAAAAGCAATATTTTTATGACATCTTTCCATTAATCATATTTTCCATTGTGACATACATTTTTATTAAGCAAGTCAGCCAAACTTGCTTTATAACAATTTTTTAAAGATGACAGCTTCCAAGAAGAAATCAAAATCATGAAATTAATTAAGATAAAAATGAAAAGATGGGGCAAAAAGAAAACTGGTAGACAATTCTTACGGTTTTTTTAGCAACACTAAGTTACCTACTACTGCCCTGCCCAAAAAAAAAAAACAGAAATGAAGCTCTGATGAAACAAGATTGTTTGATGTCCCATGTAAAAATACTTGCATTGAGTTAGGGAGAATTATTTGTGAAGGTATTGTTACAAAAAATGTTAAGCAAGGGCTACATATAGTAACACATATATGATAAGACACTTGAAATACAGTATTGAAAAATTGTATGGATCATCTATACATATCTCATTGTTTCTGTGAGAAACTCAAAGGGTAAATAAGGACCAAAATGTATAATAGATGTTGTGAAATAGGAAGAATATGTTCAGGGCACAGGGATACAGCTCAGTGCCACAGCACCTACCTGGCAAGTGCAAGGTGATGAGTTGAATTCCTGGTGTCAAAAAAAAAAAAAAAAGGGAAGAAAATGTTCAAATAAGGGGAACTAGGTAGGGAGAAGGGGGAAAGAAAGAAAGGCAAAGGGGCTGGGGATGTAGCTCAGCAGCATAAGCGCCTGCCTGGCAAGTGCTAGGTCATGAGTTCCATCCCTGGTACCAAAAAAAAAAAAAAAAAAAAGGAAGGAAGATAAAAGAAAAAAATGGAAGCAAAGCTTTTGTAAATAAGGAAGGGAAGAGGGGTTGAGGGAGGGTAGGGGGATGGGGGAAAAAGAATCAAGATACAGCATGTACAGGTACAAATTCCCTATGATGAATGTTATCAATATGTATACCTAGAGTGTACCAATAACTTAATTAAAAATAAAAAAGAATTGTGTGGTCAATATTTACTTGAGTCAGGGGCCATTCCTACTGTCCAGTGATAATTGGAAATAATCTTTACAGTTTAAAAATCCAGGAAGATACTGTAGAAAATGAAAGTCTTCTTCCCAAAGAAGAGCCTCCTAGGACATCTCTAATAAGACTTCATCTAATTTGTACAAATATTCCCTTCCACATTCCACAGAGGCCAAGTGTCAGGAGGAAGTTATTTCTAAACATCAAACATAGGCAGCTTGGGAGAACCATGCCGAGTAAAAAGCTCAAAACGCAAGGGCCCAGTGAAAGCCCAGAGACCTTGCTTTCTGTACAGAGAAATAGAAGCCATAAACAGGCAGGGACCCAGATGACCCAGGTCAAGAATCAGCAAACTGGACTAACGTTCAGAACTTACCTGGTCTTGCTTCCTACAAACATGAGATGATCTAAACTAATTCAAGTAGCTAGCTGTTTTCCTTCAGAAAGTTCAGGCAGGAGATTTAGTGACCGAGGCAGTGTGTTAGGGCAGTGCTACTCAAAGTCTAGTCCTCAGGCCACTGCCAGACTTCAGGGTGTCATTGATTCAGACAACAGAATCTGAAAGTGAGCAGAGAATCATTTATAGCAATTTTTCATGCAGTAATTTTTTAGTTGTTGAATATAGTAGTAATAAATTAGCCCTTGTATTTTGTGTGATTGTTTTTATATAATTGATTGTATTTTACAAAATTATTGATTCCTAATGGATTGTAATCTAGAAAATGAAAGAAAAAAAGGCCCTTCACCACTGTGAACCTGAGAGTACCCATCATCTTAGCCAAAAATATGCCATCTGTGCTAGATTACCGTGGGAGCATCCACTTATCTCACATTTAGATTTTTATTTTCAAAGACCTAAAATGTGTCATCAGATCTGGCCAGGTGATATATAATGAAGTGAAACCTGTTCTTTCCTGAACTCAGTTGAAAAACAACTGGCTAAAGCCACCTGACATATGTCCAAACGTAGGTGCAAACCATACATCTCTTATGTTGTCTTAAATAGGAAGAAATGATGAAAATGAAAGAAAGCAACTGGATTAGCAGAAACCGCCTCTCAGATAGCCAGGCCTACTAATGGAGAGTTAGTATTAACTTCATATCCCAGAGAACATTACTAAAGTAAACACTATTTTATCTTTGATGTAAACAACAAGCAGTCTTAAATAACTGACATTTTATACATTCTTCTTGTATCTTTTATGATAAGGCCACAAATGACAAGTTTAAAAGTTAATATGGAGTTATTCAAAACAGCACCTGCTGAGTGTTGTCATCTCCTCAGTTAGCTGCTCACTGTCACCCTCAAGCACCAAAAAGTCACTGAATGTCTGAAACACAAGGACTGAATGGCATTAGGCTTGGTCTTAGAATCCTACTTTAGTATATATGATAGTTTCCAGCAGAGTGTTCAATTTTGTGTGACCTTAGATAAGACATCTTGGTCCTCTGTGTGCTAGTTTACTGCAAATGTATGTTAAGGCATGAAATTACTAAGTGGTTTCTGCCATTAAAAGATTCCAACCATTCTTCCATGATTTTGAAGAATAAAAATACATGACATTATAGTTCTAACTAAAGTTACCTCCCCACCAACATCATAGTTTTGGACCTGGGACGCACACTGAGGCCCTCACTGCCTTAACAGCCTTGCCTGGGCAGAGTAATAGAAGCCCTCGGCACCCTTACCTGCAGGAAGACTTGTGCCCCTTCTAGAGCCCACCCTTCTGTCTGCCCTGGGCCTGGCTGCATTGTCAAATATAGTGACCACCCATCAAGTGGATATTTACATTTAGAAGTAATTAAAATAACATTAAAAGTTGAATTTCTTAATCACCCAGTTTTCATTTCAAGTCCATGCACAAGGCAGCAGAGAGGTAGAGCATGTCATGACTGTAGAAAGTTTTATCAGACGCTGCTGCTCTTCAGTGTTCAGAGCTGAACCTGGGATTTGGCAAAGCGCATCTTGGGTTCCATGGGTTGCCTTGGCTTATGTTCTCAGCCCTGGGTGCTAGGACTGGCTATGCTGGGTGTTTATAGTCCTGTCCCTCCCAGGAAAAGTAGAACAGTGAGCAACTGAGATGGTCAGATCCTAGTGAACACCTGTAATGTGCAGGGCACGGGGAGGGACCATATATTTTATGCTAGAATCTCCAGCAAGACTTATGCCTAAACTAACAAATATAGAATGCAAATAATATTAGAATGGCTTTGAATTATGGAATTGAGTAGGAATGCTGTGGGAGTTCTGGAAATGAGATTAGTGACAGCCAGAATAGGTAAGGTAGATGTTAAGTCGGTACTTGAAAAACAGGTAAGATTTGAATAGGTGGGAGAGAGAGAAAGGACTCCTAAGTTCTCAGAAGTGAAAGCCAGGAAATAGATATGACCATGTGACATTCACATTGAGTTCTAATACAGCCAAGTCACAATATCAAGTTAATAATGACTTTCTGCTGACCAATGTGAAGAACACAGAAATCAAATCTATTTTTCTTCTGCTTCTGGGACTCAGACTCAGTAGCACTCTTATCTTTAAGCTACATCCCAGCATTTTTTAGTTTTTTATTTTTTTGATTTGAAAAAGGGTCTTACTAAATTGCTAAAGCTCACCCAAATTTGGAATCCTCCTACTTCAGCCTTTCAAATATCTAGGATTACTGGCATGTGACATCCTACCTAATTGAAATATAATTATATTTACCAGATATGACTTGCAGAAAAATAGAAGCAAGAGAAAGCAAACCTAGGCCCATCAAATTGAGATTGGGGTCAGTAAATAGAAGCCAAGGAAACTTCTCTTACTGTATCCTATCTTTATCCACATGTTAGAGGCCTACTAGGCCCTTTGCTCCAGCAGATTCTGCAGGCCACAACTTTCTGTCTCTCACTTAATTTAATCACCAGCACAGCAGTACCCAGGACTGCTCTTTCTTACACACAAGGCTTTGCAGAGACCCTCTGACTTTGAATCTGCAATCCCATGGTCCTCCACCAAGGTCACACACTAATCACCTGGGGCACCTGCTGCAGTCCCACCTGCAGAATGGCTGATTCAATCAGCCTGGTGTGTAACCAGACCATCAGGATTTTTATAAGCACCCTGGGACAGCAAAGATTGAGAACCATTGATTTCCTGCCTACCAGAGAGAACTCATTCCGGTTCCCATACCACAGCCTGGCTCAGATGGAATAATTTGAGACTAAATGCAAAGAATTTTAATTAGTTTGATAATGGCAGAACTGAAATTAGACTCCAAGTTTCTCAACTTCCATATGCACCTTTTGCCTCATGGCCAAGACACTTGCATTTAGTTTTCGTATCCATTTGGTGGCCAAAAGTATGACCAAGAAAACAGAGAAGCCTCCAAAGATTCCTTTACAATACTCTTTATTGTAATGCTTTATAACAGGGTTGTTTTTTTTTAATCAGGACTCTCATTTGTAGCATTCACAGTATTTTTCATGGTACTCTCATTTAGCTCTCAAAGGCAGAAAATACAGCACTTGTTTCAGCTCTACTCTTCTAATTTCTGACTATCAATTTCCAGAAACTAGGAAGAAAGCTTGAATTTGAGTCAGAAGCAAGCAGAAGAGGTTGGAAAGTGTACATTTCTCTCAAAAAAATTTTTTTAAGTCCAGAAACATGAAAGAATATATACAAGGTTTTTAGGGTGAGGGAAGATAGCATTCTTTTAGTAAAATAATGCATTTGGGATTCATCTCTGTAATGTAGAATGAAAAGGAGGGCCATTTAAATAGCATATTGATTTCCATTGCTTTTTGTGCACATTTTACTGTGTGAGTTGGATCCACTTAACATTTAAAACTTATTCCCAAGACCCAAAGCACAGATATACCCCCATTTTGATAATATCATCCTCATGAAAGTAACAGGAGAAATTGAACAACACTGGTGTGCTTGCTGTGGTATCACATATACTAAAATTGAACAGTGCTAGTTACACCAAATCATTAATGGAGGCATTAATATTCTTATTAGGATAATAATAATGAATCTCAGAAGTATTTAATGCATCCACATTCCTTCAAGATCAGAAGTTCTTCTCTTTGAAAATAAAGAGCAACAGGAAGAATTGGAACCAGCTGGGCAGGAAAGTCGTTTGTAAGATTGAGTCCTTGGGCAGGAGAGTAGCTCAGTGTAGAGCACTTGTCTGGAATACGTGAAGCTCCATCCAGGCTCAGTGGCCTGCACCACCAAATGCAAAGCAAATCAAAATGGAATGCAAGCGGCTGTACTCACTGTCCCTTTCCCAAAGAAAAGGCTATATTCACAGCTCCACTGCCCTGAGCAGGAGGAGGATGGTAGCACCAAAGCTGTACCTAATCCCTTACTGTGTTACATGTGTTTCCATAGATGTGCTTTTATTTTCTCCTCACATCAAACTTGCTCTGACTTTCCCAATAAGGAAACTGAGATGTAGAGAGTAATTAAAGCGGCTTGCCCAAAATCACACGTACAGAAGACTTCTACCTTCCATAGCACAAGTGAAAATACTGTCTTCCTATTCTTTTTATTCCTTCTTTTACTGTAACCAAGATTCAAAACTAAGGGAGCTACAGTAGACTTCCCTTCTTCTTAGCTAGCAGCGGCATTACTTCTCCATTGTTTTTCTTTGCCACATTTTCACTTTTAACAAGCTAACACCATACAATGCAAAAACAAAGTTACTTTGTTATTCCTGTCACATTGAGTTTAGAAGCCCGGCCAAACATATTTGTCAAGAAATTCTTATTAGAATAAGTCTGAAAACAACCATCATCAAAAGATGTAGCAAGGCAAGTAACTCCCTGAACAGAAAAAAAGAAAGCAGCTATAGTAGATTCTAGAATACCACTGCAGCAAGGCTCCAAAATGCAATTACCTTGAGTGTGAAATCCCTTCCTAATTATGCCTCTGACGCAGGTGATAGTGTGCCTAGATTATGGTTGTCTCTATGTCTTATTATCCTTTGATATCAGTTTCTTGAAGATAAAGCGACATACTTTTGGGTTTCCTCTTCCCTGCAACAATCTTCCTAATCCCTCTACTCCCCAGTGTCTGTATTATCACCCCCATTTATCAGTGCTGTGGTTGATGTTCACCTTTAGCAGCCTTTGTTGCATAAAACTGTTAAATGGAAGAGGCATTTCGTTGCCTTAATGTGTACTAAGCCCCACCCGCCCAGAAATGACTCTTTCTTAATCCCTCTAACATTCTTACAATGGTATCTTCCCAGTTATAGAACTTTATGATTGTCTATGGGAGAGAACTATTATATTAAAGAAGATGAGAGGGCAAAGAATTTGTTGCTGGTATGAATCTTTGACCTGTGACCTGGACAGTTTTGCACTTAGCTGGCAGATAAATAGTTGACCTCTCATAAGGGATACCTTTGGCAAGTGAGCTACTTCAACCAGGAACTCACCCGACAATACTGCTCACTGCTGGATGCTCTGTGCTGTAAATATGGTGATTCTGCTAGCAAGAAAATGATGTGTGTTGAGAGTATTGCTTAACCAGCGTTTCCAGAAAAGGAATAAAGAAAAAGAGTTCTTTGGTGAAAAAGTATCAGATATGGATATAAATCAAGAGTCTGCAAACTTTGGCCCATAAGACAAATCCTGTTTACTGCCTACTTCTGTAAATAAACTTTTATTGGAACAACATCACACCTGCTTGTTTCAGATCTTCTTTGGCTTCTTTTATACTATAATGGCAGAGTTGAATAAAGAGATCTTATGGTCAGCAAAGCCTAAAATATTAACTGCCTATTTCTTTAGCCAAAAGCTTTTCACTTGATCTATACATTGTCCAAAAACTTACAATGTAATTTTATCCTCATTCACTGGGGATCTTGACCAAAGTAAATCTCTAGGTTACTTTCTATTGATGGATCCAAAAAGAAACAAAAAATACCAAGGAACCTTAGATGTGTGTTACTGAGTGAAAGAAGCCAGTTTGCAAAAGCTGTAGCTATGTGAATCCAACAATATGACATTCTAGAAAAGATAAAACTCGAGACAGTGAAGAGATCAGGTGGTTGCCAGGGATGAGGGTAAGGAAGGGATGAATGGTCAGAGAATGAGATTTTTAAGGGGCTGAAGCTCTCCTTTATGATAATAGAATGATGGACACATGGCATTATACATTTATAAAACCTATAGAATATGAACCTCAGTGTTGGGAAGCACCACAGCTCAGAGATGGAGCATGGCATATGCAAAGGCCCCAGTACAAGCTCCAGGATCAAAGGGGGGAGAAATGAACCTTGGTAGGAAGTATGTAGTTTACATGCATCAGTGTAGGTTTGTGGATTATAACAGATGTACCATTCTATGCAGGATGTTGATAATTGGAGGTGGGGGAGAGTGGGAAGAAAGAAGTTAGATGAGAACTCTGTACTTTCCACTTGCTTTTTTAATAGTAGGGGAAACAACACACATCCAGGGCTCATCTGACTCAGACCACCAGTCTACAAGTTCTTCTGTAATCTCAATGGTAGAGGTCAGGCCAGTGTGCAGCCAAAGTGACAGATAAAGCATTAGTATCAAAGAGGCATAGTGCAAGGTACCAGAGGTGCCCAGTGATCACAGCACTGGGCCAGAACAGGGCAGAAGGAGGTATATGTGTTCACACCAGCAGTTTATGCCAGAAGCCTTGCAAATATTAGCCTTTTGGGGTTGAGCCACAGACCTAGAGGCATGGCCTGAGATGGCTGGCCAGGCAGAAAGGAGTCCCTAATGTAAAAGCTAGGGAAGTAACAAGATGACTAGGATTCAGAGCTATTCTGGCAGAATGGAGGGAGGACCAGTGACTAAAGTGGGCCAGGAGCTTGGTCTATCTATTATCCAGGCAAAAGCATAGCTACTTGAATGGTTGAGGGTCACAGCAAGGTAACTGGCTCTTGAAGCTAGTTATGACTTTTTGGGTAAATACAATAGCTGCCAAGTTCAAGGCAGCTTTCAAGGGAATGAGGAATTTTTTTTTTTTTTCCCAGGGATCAAACTCACGATCCAGCTCTTGCCAGGCAGGCACTTGTGCCACTGAGCTAAAAACCCTGGCCCAAAGGAAAAGGGAATCTGTCGCCTCATGTAACTGAAAAGCCCAGTGACAGAGCTCTGCTGAGGCAGCTTAGGTGTCCATCAGACTATTAGGAGTCTGTATCTCTATGGCTGTCGCCATTCCTCTGTCTTTTCGTGTTCTCTCTTTGTTGAGGCCGTCTCCAGATAACACTCCTCAGTAACTCCCAGCTTACATTATCTTATAGCTAGAAGTCTAGCTGTAAGAAAACAACTTATCTTCCCCAGTAGTCTCAATAAGATTTCCAGGATCGATTCTTAGTGGACTGATTGAAGTCATGCACCCATTCATGAACTTAATCCCTGTGAGCAAAGTGGCTTCTTAATCAGGCCTAGGTCCCCTGACCAATCTAATCGTGTTGTCTATGAATAGAAGAGGAATGACTGTACAAAGGACAATTCACAGTGCTGTTCACAGAATGGATGCCAGGATGCAGAAAGAACAGAATCCCACTACACCACATTACCCCAGTCAAGTAAAGCTTTGAAAACTCCCCACTGTTTGTCCCTCATATCAAAGTTACAGAAGACAAGATTCCAGGGCTGAGGGGTGTGTGTGAGAGGTATGTTCAAGGCCCTGGGTTCAATCCCAGTGTCAGAAGAAGGAAGAAGATTCAAGAACACGGAGCAAGTTGTTATAAAAATGTCTTCACTTGCAGTATGAACACTGAGACCCTTCATACGTATTGAGGATTAATGATGATGATGTCATCTCAGTGCAGTTGTCAGATGAACAGATCAAAATGAGAATGGAGCTAGGGAACTTGTAACCATCACTAAATGCTTCACATTTTAGGTATGTTAATGCAGTATGCAACAGTTCATTCAGCTGAAATCAAGTCTAGCATCTTACATTAGGAAGATTAATTAATGTTTATAAAGTACTGCACAGATATGCCCTTTTAAAGTGCTAAGTATTCTAAAAGCTATATTGTAGCATTTTACTAAATGTAAAAGATCTAATGTTCATCATTTCTTTGGTACAGGTTGGCAAAGATTCTTTTGGCAATGATTATGTAGAAAACTTAAAACAGAATGGTATTTCTACAGGTAAAATTTATCTTTTTTAAAATTAATGTTTATAACTTTCTTCTGCAATCTTGCTATAAGAAAATTTATCATAGCATAGAATTATTAGATCCTCCCCTGGTGGCCAGAAAGTTTTTATGCACAGCTTTGTCTGATCTCGCTTAAATGTCCCCTCGTGAATTCTTTTTATGCATCCCTTCAAATGGGAGGATGGGAGATTACAAACCTTCATCTCATGCATATGTGACCAGGAGAAACAGATACTGCATTTCACAGAAGGTGTTTTAAGAAGACATCATTGAATGTTACAGCTGGAAACAAGCATAGAAATCATTGAATCTAAAAACATTGTCACAGACAAGAAAACTGAAGCTCCAAAGGGTTCGTGTGATTTTTTCAAGAGCACACAGCTAGTTAGAGCCAGGACTAGAAGGCAGGTCTTCCGACTGCTGCTCAGAGTTCTCTGCTACTGCCAAGGGCTGTCTTGTCAACCTTCTGTTTACGTGCTGGCCCATGATTCTTGACCCGAGCACAGAGCTTATAAGAATGAAGAAAATTAAACAAGTCCATTTTATGTGTTCAATGTTTTGTTCCTATCTCAAATGTATCATTTCTTTCACTAGAGAAAATAAATGGAGTGATCTAGAATGCATATATGTATGACTATGAATAATTTTGGGGAATTGGAATTGGAGTGATTTGATAGGTGTTACTGTTACTGAGAAAAGGTGCCACTAATATAATGATGCTTATTTCCCTCATTGTATAGGTGATGGGTATAAATTAGCACTAATTACTTTTTTTTAACTCATTCCAGATGGTTAAAGGTTAAAACTTTTTCCAAGGATTGGTGTCACATTGAAATTGTTAAAATAAATTATCCCTGCCAGGCTGCATGTGCATGATTGTAATTTTCTTTTTTTCTTGTAGAATTTGCATATCAGACTAAAGATGCCGCTACTGGAGCAGCTTCTATAATTGTTAATAATGAAGGTACGTATTCACATATTGAAGTGTCATTTCCTGAAACAGATCATTTCCACAACTGGATTGGTATTTTGACCCTCATCCTATGGACCTCTCACTAAATACACCATTCTAAGCCTATCCGTTGGCCTTTCCAATCCAAATATAAGTATTTCCTTTTATTTATACTTCCCATTATGATCATTTATACTTCCCTTTAATACACTAAAAAATACATTACCAAAAATGATTATTTTTGACATGAGTATTTTGAAGGAAAGAGGGTACTTTGAGGAGAAGTGAGTGGCAGAGTGACTCTTACTGTAATACATGTTTTAAATTAAATATTAACTATGTTTTTTGATCACCTTTCATTGATTAAACACTTATGGGAATTTCTGTCAAAAATCCTCATTCTCTCTATTCACTGGATCTGGTGCTGTGTAACTTCCAGCTCTTTCCCAAAGTCAGAATGACCGTGAAAGGTGAATGTTTTGAATTGATTTGGGGTGTGAGAAAGCCACAGCAGCACAACTAAAGACATTCACAAAAGATGACTTCCAAAACTACCTCAAAGTGGCAAGAGCCAGGCGTGGTAGTGCACACCTGTAATCCCGGCTTTCAGGAGGCTGAGGCAGGAGGATCACTGCAAACTTGAGGCCAGCCTGAGCTGCACAGAGAAACCTTTAATCAAAAAGACAAAACCCAGAAAAAAAGAGAGACAGAGAAGAAGAAGAAAGTGGCAAGAACAATGTGATAAGTGTATTCAAAGCAAAGGAGAATACTTTGAGAGGGACTGATGACAATGTATCTTACTGTAATAAATTTTTTAAACTGTAAATATCCACCATAGTTGGATCATTCTCCATACAGGAAGCATTAGAGTTACATCCAAATAATTATTATATGCTAGAATGACCTTTTACCCTTCACATGAACCTAGAGTTGGCATTTGCCTCCAGAAATATTCACCCATCATTTCCATTACACTACATAAATAAATGTAAAGAGGTGCAAAAGAAAACTTCATGAATCATATTTATAGGATATTTAAGGAGCAAATCGCAGCAACTAATTATATATTTCTAACTTACCATTAATGTTCACTTTGTCTACTCTTTAAACAGCAGTCATATCTTGAAAGTATATTTATAACTAAGTCTGCCACAAGGCTTTACTATGGTTGAAACATTTATGTTTAAAAACAGAAACTACTTTAAAGTTAGATTTTCATAATTTCTGCCAACTGTTTTAAATATAAGAATACCTGCCTAAGATTTTTTAAAATTAGGATTAATATACACAAAGACCAAGGATTTCATGGGACATCTATGAAAAACCTAGTGTTAGGCAATCAGCTTACACTGGGTTAAATTTGGATTTGTCACAATATATCTTTTATTTATATAGTGGTCCTCCCTTATTCATGGGGGAATGTTTCAGGATTCATAACTATAAGATGCACTGAGAAGTATATATATGTATAATACTAATATATATTTATATAATCACTGTTGCTATATAATTATATAACTGATGTTTTTATAATTAATATGTATTAATATTAGTATTTCCAATGATTTTTCCTATACATATATACAATAATGAAGTCTAATTTATAAATTAGCAGTAAGAGATTAACAGTAATAATAAAGTAGAATAATTATAGCAATGTACTATAGCAAAAGTTTTATTAAAGTAGTTTCTGTGTCTCTATCTCAGAATCTTACTGCACTATACTTAAGTTAAGTGGTGATGCAAGATGATACAATGTCAGGCCAGGAATATGGCTTTAGTAGCACAGCATTTTCCTGGCAAATCAAGGTCCTGAGTAGAATTCCTGGTACCAAAAAGGAAAAGAAAAGAAAAAAAAAGGTGATACAATGCCTGTGTGATAAGATAAAGGGGAGGTGGGTGAGTATGCATTGTGATGCAGCATTAGGCTTTACGTTGAGATGAGACAAGCAGGGCATTATCTCAGTGGTGCATCCGATCATCAAGGTGGTTCTTAAGTGACAACCTAGTCAGTGTGTGCGTATGCAGGCAATGTTTACATGGATGCATTGGACAAAGGATAATTTGTATCCCCAATGACATGTGCTACTAAGAATAACAAGCATTTAAAATCTCTGGATTTTTTATTTCTGGACTTTCCCATTTAATTTTTTCAGACCACAGTTTGGCCACAGGTAACTGAAATTTTGGGAAACAAAACTATGGATACAGAGGATAGCTATAATGCAATTTTGCAAGAATGTTTTATGTAATAAACATTGTATTTTAACTCAACTTCAGTGATCCTAAAATTGGAATAATAATTGCTTAAGGAAAGTAGGTAAAAGTTTTCATTCTAACAATAGAAAGTCTATCTTTATTACCTTATGGTACACTGCAAGTTAAATTATTACTGCCAACAGCAACTCAATTCATGTCTTAGACTTTTTATTCTAGGGACGGCATCATTTTTCTTCTTTCTTACCTATGAAACAAAATCTGCATTTTCCATTCAAAGACATACCATTAGATATTATGTCCCTGTTATGGTAGGCTTTGCCTAATTTTAGTATACTAATGTCCTCAAGAATATAGATGTAGAAAATCTAGGACCAGTACAGAGCTGGGACAGTCAGGCTCTTTTATTGAAGGGTGAGTAGTGTGTGAGGTAAAGTAGCGCGTTTCATTTGGACTAGTTAAATCTGAGGCCTGAATGAGCGTGCCGCATGACTGTCCGCTGTAGTGCAGAGAGCTGTCGTCTTGAGCTTGTTGCTCTGCAGCCAGGGCCAGTCAAGAAATATAGGTTTGGAAGTCAGCAGCACAAGCTTCAGTGGACTCTGACAGAGAGAATGAGGTCACTGAAGGAGAAAAAGAAAGAGAGATGCATTGGACAAAGGATAATTCTTTCAGTGAGTGGGCACTATGAATTTTTCCAGGATTGAGGTTAGGCTTATACTAAACTGTTTCCACTTTATTAAGTCTTCCTCATGACCAAAAAAATACATCTGTAGTAAGCTGATAGACTAGAATTTGTTCTATGTTGAGAAGTAATTTTAGGTCATGTCTATACAAGATCAGCATGAGCATCCTGGAGCACAAAAGAAAAAAAAAAAAAACCTGCATGCTGCAGCTCATGCCTCCTGATCAGTGCTGTCCAACAGAAATAAAATACAGCCATATGTAGGATTTTAAGTTGTCCAGTAGCCACAAGAAACAGGTAGACACCTTTGACAATATATTTAACCTAATATATCTAAAATATTATTCAACATGTAATCAAACACCTACTTTATAATGTTTTTAAAGTGTAATGAGCTATTTTAATCTTTTTTATGTGCTATATTTGAAATCCACTGTGTATGTTGTACATAAAGTACATCTCAGTTCAGGCTAACCACATTTCAAGTGCTTAGTAAGCACACGTGCCATAGTTACTACTATACCAGATGCCACAGCTCTGAAGAGATCAGATAAGATACACTACATAGATGGGATTGTGAAGTGGGCTCAAGTGATGAGAATGTGTCAGATTGTTTAGTCTCATTTCTTCCTCCTGATCTGGTACACTACAGACCAAACCTCTTCCCTCTTTACTTCATCTGGCAGAATTTTCCATCTGTTAGATATTATAAAATGTGTTCAGATCAACAGGACCATTTCCAGAGTACCATAGGATACACACATGAACTGTCTGCACACTATATGGCATTAGTTTTAACTGTTATGTGTCTTTATTCCTATTCATGCTCATCTATATGGCATCTGGGGCTTAGAATTCTCAAACTTTACCATATAGATTGTATCAGCCATTTTCCACAAAAGAAATGCTAAAAGTATGTTATGTATCTTTGCTTAATTAATATTCTTTGAAATATTGATCAGGCAGACCTTTTTAAGATTTTGCTTGAAGTAATGAAAATAGGCCAGGCACAGTGCCACATGCCTATAGTCTCAGCTATTTGGGAGGATGAAGCAGGAGGCTTCTTTGAGCACAGAAGTTCAAAGCCAGCTGGATATCATAGAGAGACGGTCTCCTGGGAGAAGACACAAAGTAATAATCTGAATCTCAGAGCTACTACAAAATATACATTTAAAACAAATTTAACTTGAATGTCGTAGAAATGTTAAAAGTTAATACTTCACATTTTGTATCGACTTTATTGTAACATCAGATGATTATAGCATTGCAGAATATCATTGCACAGCTTCCCTTAGCTTCGATATAAATATATAGAATTTCTTTATAGGCCAGAATATCATTGTCATTGTGGCTGGAGCGAATCTACTTTTGAATACTGAAGACCTGAGGGAGGCAGCCGGTGTCATTAGCAGAGCCAAAGTAATGATCTGCCAGCTAGAAATAACTCCAGCAACTTCTTTGGAAGCCCTGACAATGGCCCGCAACTGTGGAGGTAACCGTACATATTTGTCACTGTAAAAGCTCTTAGCGCTGTCTTAATTAAAGTTAACCTTTTAAGTTAAGCAAAGCAATACTTTTTTTGTAGTAAAATATTCTTTCCTCCATCTGTGAGCTTCACTGTCTTGTAGTTCTTGATCACATTAGAAAAACTTACAACTAGAATAAAACTAGCACGAGGAGGGGATCTGCCGTGGAGCCAGCAGGATGATAGGAGCAGGCATCACAGTCTGTGCAGCAGCCCAAAGTCCGGGACACTTGCTAGGCACTGAGACGTTTTCCATTCTGAGAAGCAAAGGTTAAGCGATATGTCACATTCCGTCACTGCCCAGGTACAAGTTGACAGACATCTCTGGGAGTCAACAATTCCTTCTTTCTTTTGATAAAACTTTATCATTTCAGAAAGTAAATATTACATATATTACTTTCTGTGTTGTCAATATATATTAAGCAGCTTTTCTATTTGACTTTTGATTTCAAAAATTTCCAAACCCACCGAAACAGGTAGAACTGTTGTCATTAAACCCATCATTCAGCAGTTATCAACCCAAGGCTGGTCTCAATTCATCCGCTTCCATACCCCTTCTCCCCTTCCTGTGGTTATTGTTTGGTTCTGGGGACTGAACCCAGGGCCTTGCACTGAGCCACATTCCCAGCCCTTACTTTGTTTTAAGACACAATCTCACTAAATCACCCCAGCCAGCCTCAAAATTTCCATCCTCCTGACTCAGCCTCCCAAGTAGTTGGGATTACAGAAAAGTCCCCCCATGCTTGACTCAGATAAACCGATATTTTTCAAGGTAGTTTTTGTTGTCTTTTTGTCTCCTTTGTTTAGTGGCAAAAGCATCTCTTGAATTCAAACTTCATTTCTGGCTCTCATTAGCTTTGTGGTCTTAGAATTAGCTGCTTTTTCTGACCCTCTCTGTAAACCCTAGAGAATTATTGTAAGGATGGACTGAAATAAAATGGGATGCCAAGTGTGTTACAGCACATGCCAGAAAATCCCACTTTTCTGGTTTCCTGTCTACTTTTTTTTTAATTAAAATTAGGCTAATGTCATGATCCTAGCACCATCTGGCCAAAGAAACCAAAATAAAAAGTAGCCACTCTAAGGCAATGACTTTTGCCTGGTAGCCTAGCAGTAGTTCTGTGATTCACAGTGAGAATATACAGAGGGAACTACATTGACTTTTCCAGATAAAACTTTCACAGCACTATATAAAACTTGAAGAAAAAAAAAAAAGTAGAATAGAGTGTGTTTGCAGAATGTGTGTGTTTACATAGTGATTTCTCACAAAGTATATAGTGTTCTATATACCACTAAATGAAAAATAAGGCACTGAAGTGATTTTATGGAGAATTTTAAAGTGTGTGTCCTGATATAACAAATTTTCCTCTTGGCAAAATATGCCATGGCAAATTCTCACTGACATTTACTGTATTTTTAATGGACTCAAAGCTGTCAGAAAGAATTCTAAGCCAAAACCCATTTGGTTACATTTTCTCGAAGTGTCATGGATGAAGCCTAGTGCTATGGTAAGCATTCTCTGCACTGCGCTCAGCTCAACTTGGGGTGTGAAACAGGTGCCGCTCCTGCCTCTCTATAGATGAATGCGTTTTCTTATCACTTTTCTTTGTTTCCCACTATCCCTTGTTTCTCGGAGGTCACTTTTTGCTCTGTCCTAGTCCAGTTGCCTGTTTCCTGTCCCGCTTGTGAAGGAGAGGAAGGTACATCCACCACAGCTGAGGAGCCAGCCTGTCACAGGTGAGGGAGAGAAATCCTCACGGGCAAGCCACCTGACCCTGAGCTGGCATCATAAAGAAACACTTTATGGCTTCTCTTTGGCATATCCAAATTGCTAGCTTTACTACTGTTGCACTTTGGAGTCATTACTAGTTAATATAAAGGTCACTGGAGCACAAGCACCATTACACCACAGCAGCTGATCTGATAACCAAGATGGCTGTCAGTGCGGGAGGGCTGGACAGCGGAAGTCGTGTCCCAGTTGGGATGGAGCAGGATGGCAAGGGATTTCATCACATGACTCAGAATGGTATACAACTTAAAATTTATGAATTGTTATTTCTGGAATTTTCCTTCATATTTTCAAACCCTGGTTCACCACAGGTAGCTGAAACGAAAACAAAACCACAGATGGGGGAGGGGCTACTGTATATATGGAAAGCATTAACACCTGCACTGGTATGTGCTTTGGCTTATAACATTCTCCCTTGTACATTTGAGCCTTAGAAGTATCTTATGACAAAGATACAGCAGCCATTATTCTTTCAGACTAAAGATGAGGAGAAGATTTTCAAGTTAATTTGCTCAAACGGCCTTACACTTGTAAATGGAAAAGGGAATTGTAGACTCAAAGACCCAAGTTCTGTTTCCTGGACCACACTTTAAACACAAAGCTCCACAAACTCTTTAATTTCAAGGAAGTGTGCCTTTGTGAAGAGAAGCTCTGGATACATAAAATTTATACCTTTTAACCATCCAGTGTATGGCCTAGAGTTTGAGTATTTTTGCTGCCTGAGAAACAGAAGTAGCCAGACATGGTAGCACCAGCCTATAATGGTAGAACTTGGGAGGCTGAGGCAGGGAGATTACCTCAAGTTTAAGGCCAGTCTGCACCACATAGTGTCTCAAAAAAATTGAAAATGAAAAGGAAGAGGAAAAAAGAGAGAAGCCTTAGAGTATTTTCAGCAGTGTTTCCCTGTAGACTCCACTGCACTGTACACACACAGTGCACACACGAGCACACAGGACACACTTCTGTCTGGAAATCACCCAGTCAGGCAGCATTCTCTGGCCAAGTCAGCTCTCCTCTATTTAGGAGACTCTAGCAAACGCAAGTGCACTTGAGCTATTTCAGGGTGTGTGTGTGTCTGTGTCTGTGTGTGAGTGTGATGCATTTTCATTCCTAGATGAGAGGAAAGTGGCTTAACGAAAGGAGGGTACTAGTTTGGGAATCCTGAAGAATAGCCTCGAATTCAGAACGACTCACTAAGCAAATAAGGAACTTCAGACAAGAAAGTCAGTTCTATCTCTGGATCTGCATTTCTTCTGGGAAGCAAGAAAATCTGGCTAAGAGTTCTCACAGCTTGTTAGTGTCACTGTGGACTGATTACAGAGAGTAGCAGGCAAAGCTCACGACCTGTCGAGCACCGTGTGATAGCCCATTACTCCTTGAGGTGACATGTGCTAATCAACATACTACGTTTTCAAAAAGATGACAAAGTCATCATTAGCATCTGAGTTTATTGTCACAGCTGTGTTACCTGTTAACATGTAGCAAGATTTGAATTATATGCATTGTATAGCTATATTATGTACCAATTATTAAAATATATAAGAAAAGTTCCCCCATCCTTGAGTATATTATCTCAAAATTCTTTCTCCCTGTCTTTACCAAGATTAAAACGTTGGTTTTATTTATTTAATTATTTTGCCCCTCCCCCCCTCATTGGTTTTAGAGACAGCACCTACAACATTAAAAAACCTGGTCGCCCTGTATGGCCCCATCCTTGCCAGTTCACAGTGCAGTGGGAAAGGCCCCCTATGAGCTGCTGCTGCAACTGCCGGTGATGCAATTCTGCGTGTTGGTTCTGGTCTTTATATCCATTTCAAAGCAAGTGGAACATTACAGGAACAATTACAAATAATTGACACTGTAAGATCGCCAAGATTAAATCTTAGGTATGATACAAAGTATCTTTTAATGCTACTTTAGTTATTTTCCATTTGGCAAACACAACTTTTTGGCTGGCCACCTAGATTTTGACAGTAACGTTATCCAGCCTGTGACCCAAGCTTGGACAGATTTTGCTACTCAAGTCGCAAAAAAAAAAACCTCCAGGGCAAGAGAGCCAAGCCAGCGTTTTGGGTACTCAGCCTCCTCACACATCCTTAGCTCAGGGAGACTTTTTCCCCTATTTATCTGAGCCAGTTCTTAGGACCTTTTTAATTTCTCGGCCCCTGCCCTCCATGTCAGCACATGAAGAACTTATGCTCCATTTCCCTGTATCTCAGCCCGTCCAGCTGCTGCCCTGGGCCTCGCTAGCTCTTCACTGACATTACCATGTCAGCCACTGACACGCAGTAAGAGAAGCAGTTCAGTCCATCTTACACTGTGATGAGTAACAGGTACTGGTGGGAGCTGCCAGTCTCCTCTGCAGTCAGTCACGTGGATTCCCTCCTTGCATGACAGCATCTTTTCCATCCTGTCAATTACAAATTTGTTCTTTTCTCTAACTCCATCTACTAATTCTTCATACTTCCTAATGGTAAAGTATTTCTGTATAGTCCTGGTAGCATGAGCCAAGATGGGTTTCTTCTTTATGGAATTTTACTTTTCCCCTAAATTTTGTTAATCTAAACTTAACTATCAGACTGTAAGCCCACATATTCAGTTACTATTGGTAAGAATCCTATCTCAGGCAAATCAGGTTTGATTGATTTTACACAATATTTGTGATAAAATTTGTTATGATGGAAAATGTCAAATATACAATAATGCACAGAAAATAGTATGGTAAGCCCATATACACTGTCCTTTAGTTTCAGCAGTTATCCAGACATAACTTCTGTACCTCAGCTCATTACATGTTACATTATTCCATTCATAGCGTACCTGCTTTTGGTTTTGTTTTTTTGTTGAGACAAGGTCTTACTATGTAGGCCAGGCTGGCCTCAAACTGGTAGTCCTCCTGCCTCAGCCTCCTGAGTGCCGTGTTTATAAGTTTGTATCATTTTTTTTCATGGAAGTTACTATATATGTTTAAACAATGATGCCTTTGCATGATCTGTAGAGCTTTATTTATAATCAGGTTTCTCCCCATCACCTTTTATAACAGGCTTTTTCACTTCCAATAAATTCAGAAATCTTCCTCTGACAAACCAGAGACCTGCTTCATCCTTTTTAGCAGCTGGAGAGTATTATATCAGGTGCACATAGTAATTTTCTTGGCCACTCCCCTTTGGTAGATGTGTAGATTTTTTTTTTCTATTACAAACAGAGTCGTATAAACATCATTGTATGACATTTTTTTGTTTGTTTCTTGTCTTTTTGAGACAAAGTCTCTATGCAGTTCAGGCTGGTCTTGAGCTTACTTTGTAGCCCAGGCTGGTCTCAAACTCGAAATGATCCTCCTGCCTCAGCCTCCTGAGTGCTAGGATTACAGGCGTGAGCCACCACGCCCAGCTGTATGACATATTTGCAAACCTGTGGATTTGTGTAGGATAAATTTGGAAAAGGTATGGCTAGATCAGCGATGTTTTGAGAACAAAAGGAAATTCTCTAACTTCCCTTCTCTCTGTACTAGTCACTGTTCTAGCCCGTGCTCTAACACTGATGTGTGCAGACTTGAGGATCGCACTAGCTGAGCCAGAGGGGTTAGATATAATGTTTGAGGATAGTAGGAAACAGTATATTGCTAAGAAAACCTCAGAAGTAAGAAGGAGTGTCAGGATGCTGGGAAGTGGGGACTTCTGTACATTACCGACATCACTAAGGCCTTGCAGAAGTAGGGGAACCAGTGAGACATGGTCACCAGGCTACACACTCCAGCAAAAGGCAAAAGACATGGGTGGACAGGCGGGGTTGTTGGGCTAGGTGTAAAGGACAATATAATGATAGTAATAATCCTCTGCTTTTGTACAACACTTTACAGTTTACACAGTGCTTTTATGTCCATTTTCTAATTTAAGCTGCACAATAGTCCTGTGCAAAAATCTAAGCAGCCAAAAATATACCATAGAATTTCTGTGGGTGGATGTTGTGTATTCTGAAATAACAAACATGTGGGTCTAGTGTTAGCCATACTGGACCAGACCACTGGCTGGCTGAAAACATCAAGGAACACCTGGGAAGGTACAGAAATAGACTCAGCAGCCTCCGAAGGCTGCAGGAATGGGCTGTCTGCATCAGCATGTGCTGAGTGACTTCTCCCCGGGAATGTGGAGTGGACCACCACCAGGCTAACTGTGTAAGAGCCTCCTGGAGAACTTATAAATATGCAGACTCCCTGATCTTACCCCTCCACCCTAGAAATTCTACTTCAATGGGTTTGAAGGGAAGTCTGAAAATCTTGCATTTGAACACAGTCTCCTACTGGTGCTGATGTGAACCACTGTTCTAAAAGAGTCTCTGAGAACTGTAGCTGGTGGATTTTACGCTGTGGCTCTGTAGTCAGTTGGAATCCCCTAACAGTTAAGTCAGTGGACTGAAGTTGATAAAAACACTAGCCAATCTAGTTGAGTGCTCTGCTGAATAAGTGTTGTGACAAAGAGTGATCTTCCTGCAAATGTAACTGCTAAGATCAGTAAAATAATTCACAGTTTGGCACCAAAACCTGTCTTAAAAGATACTGAAATTTCAGGATTAAAGGTGTGGATTGCTACTGACAGAGTCCTGGCATAGAGAAGAGTTCTACTATTTCAGAAAAGGTCAAACCCTGAATTTAAAGCCAGGGACCCTGGGTAGGGGTTCAGCCTAACCACATCCCAGGGAAAGACTTTCAAAATATGACTTTACCTCTCTGAGTCTCATTTTTCTCTGAAACATTCCCTTCTGTGGCGTGCAGTGGCTGTGGCATTCTCCTTTCCCTGCTCTGCTGTCACTGTTCATCCTTTTCTTGTAGCCTCATAGTCAGAGCTGGTACTCAGCCCTTTGGACTTTCTAATGCTTTTTTTTTTTTAAGTTTCCAGATTACTCACAAAAACCAAGAATGTAAGCTTGTGTGTGTGTGTATTGGCATGCATAATAATTGCAAGGCATGGGTGCATAAAATATATACATGTACTTGGGTTTCCTATGTATTATTTTTACCAGGGAAAGTTTGAACTCTTAATAGTTTCTTTTCTGTCATTTCTTTTTTTCTTCCCTGGAAAAAAGAGTTATGAATTAGCCTTACAATGAAGCGCGTAAAGAACCCACAGAAAGGTTGAGCAGCCTGTCCAGGTTCACACATGTCCTTTCATGCCACAGCATTTTTCCTATAATGTTGTTCTTTCCCCTGACATAACTCTGGAATCACCTTGGTTGTAAATACTGATGCTCACCTTCAAAGCTGACATGCTAACATTTTGATGCTAGCATGACAAATCGAGGACATACAATTAAGAAGGAAATGGTACTAGGCTATCATGGAGGTTGAGTTTCAGATTTTTCTAATCTGTCACTGAGTGGGTATTTAATCTGAAGAGTGCAAAAATGACTACACTCAGTGATTTGCCCTAAGAAATGTCTGTAAATGCACCATGCTAAACATGTTAACTGTTGAACCCCTTTCCCTTTTCTTTGTAGTGAAAACATTGTTCAACCCAGCTCCTGCCATTGCTGACCTGGATTCCCAGTTCTACACCCTCTCAAATGTGTTCTGCTGTAATGAAAGTGAGGTAAGGGTGCTTTGGTCATTCTGTGAGCAACCAGAAGACTTTCACACTGGTGGGTAAAGGAAGGAGGCAGGATTAACCACATCCATTTGGTCATAAGAGAATTCCTACACACAGTTGAAAACTGACTTTTTCAATTTATTGGAGTATAAAGAGAAGGAAATTAGTAAATCCTAGGGCTAGAGGTGAAGCATTTATTGAGCCACCTCTATAAAGTGGCACTTCCCACATTGAATTTTGTGAAATTTGAATTTCAGATCATCAGTGAACAGTTTACTAGACATACTTAAATATTGCAAAATTATTGTTTTCAGAAATTCAGATTTAACTGAGCTTCTGATCTTTTGTCTGGAAGCTGTTAAATCAGCCTTACTGAATATACAGCCCCAAAATATCTGCTACCTTCTATTATTTAGGCATCATCACATCATTGGTAGCTAGTCACGGATTCTCCATTAATAACACAGGAAAGCCTTTAGGGGCCTATGCATTGAGAGAGCTGTTTTGAGGCTTATGATGCATATATCTGCACAAAATATCAATTACTCTTTCCTGAGTATTTTTAGAAAAAAAATTAATTTCTTCCTCTTTTGAAGTCAGATAGCAATTAGAGCAGAGCTGTCTTTCATTGTTGGGATGCAGGATACAAATACACATCAGCAAATGCAACACACAAAGAAACAGTAATTAATGAATTGTTTAAATTTTCCACTTGATTTGAAGCCCAAATGACAGTTGCTAGAATTTCTTGACCTGTTTCATGATAGAACATATAGGACACAAGAAAGAAGACTGGTACATGGAAACTAATTTTAACAAACCACAATAGGTTATGCAATATTTTTGAGCAATCACCATGTCCAGGCATTGGGGTAAGAATAAGGAATTGTGGAAGATAGTGACCATTTCACAATAAAGGGTTAGGTTACTTTCAACCGACATAAACTGGCTTAGATTTCCTTGCTGCATATTTAAAAGGCAGTCTATTTATTCCTTAGACATTCATCACAGTCCAAATTATAAATTCAGTTCTTCTATCTTCTCCATTAAATTACAAGTTCCATGAAGTCAGAACATCTGTCTTACTATTGTAGCCCAAGTAGCTATCCCATGTATATAGCTTTGTTGGTGCATAATAAATTACTACAAAATGCAGTGCCTGATAACAATGCTAGTTACTGTTTTCAGTTTCTGTACATACAGAATTCAGACAGTATGGCTTCTCTGTCTGCTCTACAGTGCCTGGGTCCTCAGCTGGAAGACTGAAAGTTGAGGGATGGAATTACCTACCATCTTCACTCACGTACTTGATAGAAGGTGTTGGCTTCTTCTGTGTTGGCTGGGGCATAATGCAGCCATAGACCACAGCCTCTGCTGTGGCCTGGGTTTCCTCACAATAGAGTAGCCAGGTTCCAAGATCCACCATGAGAGAGAAGAGCGCTAGGCAGAAACCATAATGGCTTTTATGATTTAGCTTTAGAGATCACAACACAGCATCACTTCTGCCCCAATCTGTTGGTTGGAGGAATGTCTTACCACTTCATAGAACATTATATTGTCACAATGTATTACATTTTGCCATTGCTGTGACACAATTCCCAATACCCACAACTTAAAGGAAGAGAGGTTTAGTTTAGCTCATGGTTCAGAGGATTCAGTCAGTGGCTACCCAGCTTTAAGGTAGAAACATCATGGCACAGGGGCATGACAGAGTAAAGATGCTTAATTAACAGCAGCCAGAAAAGAGAGGGAGGGGAGGAGCCAAGGACAAAAGCAGACTCTTCCAGTCACCCCCACAGTGGTGACCCCCATGAGGCCCCACCTCCTAACAACACACTCAGCACTCAGCACTGGCGCCCCATAATCCAGTTACCTTCCAGAACTACAGCTCTGAACACAAAAGGTGGGGGGAGGGCTTAAATCTAAAACATAACACACAGTGTAAAATAGCATTTACAATGATGTATATTAATATAGTCATCTTTGGGAAATGACATCTCCACACATACCAGCACATAGTTGGTACCTAGCAAATGCTTATTAAATGAATGAACTCTGGTCTTTAAGAAAGTTGGGTCTCAGATATTTAAAACAAAACAAAAAATTTTAATTTTCTTATGGATAGATTCAAATAATTTACACTAGTAATGTAAATTCATGCTTAAGATAATCTCGCTGAGCTGGTGTGGTGGTGCACAGAGGTAATCTTAGCTCCTGAACACACTGAGTCAGGAGGATTCAAAGTTCAAGACCAGCCCTGCAATTTACTGAGACCCTGTCTAAAAATTTTAAAACTCAGGTGGGGGGGTCTAGAGATGCAGCTCCATGGCCCTGGTTCAAAAGCCAAAAAAAATCTTCTGCTTTAACCAAGCCACTGAGGTGCTGAGATACAGATATAGATATAGAGATAGATATATAATGAAAAGAGAACAAGTTTAAAAATAGGATGTAGCTGGGGATTTAGCTCAGTGGCTTAAGTGCCTGCCTAGCAAGCACGAGGTCGTGAGTTTGATCCCCAGTACCAAAAAAAAAAAAAGGATGTAACTCTAGAAATCAAAAATGTATTAGTTAAACCAAGCATGATGGTCCACACCTATAATCCTAGAACTCAGGAAGCTGAGAGTCTGAGGCTAGCTTGGGCTACACATTGAGTGGAAGGCCAACCTGAACTACGTAGCAAGACTCCAAAACCATACACACATGAAAAAGTGTAACATCTTCTTGGAGCGTTAGTCCAGAAGCAGGCAGAGGTGGTAGAAGCTCTCGTTCCATGGATAACTGGCACTACCATGTGCTGCCCATGGGGACAGCAGCAGTGCCTATGACTGGAAAACTTGCCTGTGCGGCTGTGGCTCCCTGCTAACAGTGGAAGGTGGAGGCTTCCTGAGGAGACGAAAGGACAGAAACCCCACCTCTCATCAGGAGGGAAACCAAGCCAGACACTGGCTTCGTACATTGGCAGTGTCCAGTATGCTACTTGTCTCTGGGTTAGAGATCCTCAATAGGACTCAAACCACTACAAAGTCAGGTTAGGCCTGGTGGGAGGTGAAGATGAAAAATATCCCATTAGAACCCATTGAAAATGAAAGTTTTTGAATTTTCTTTTACTCATTCACTAGAAAAATAAACATTATATTAGAATAAAGAAGTAGTATACTAAAAGACATCCAGTAATCTACAGGTGGGGAAAGTCACTGAGAAAGCAAAGAAAAAAGAAAAATATTTTTGAAATATTGGAGGACAGTACATTTAATAGAATGAAAGATGAAAACAATGGAAGAACTGGAGAATAATACATTACATTCAAGGGAAACCTGCAAGATGTTTTCTAGAATTAAGAAAGGACATGGAAAGTATATAGGCCATTTTTGCCATTTACATGTAAACTTTGGCAGATAGAAGGCAGCAAGCAACAAGTGACAGCCCTTCCTGTTCCTTATATTTTATCCAGGCCACACACCCTTAGGGTGGGTAGCACTCATGTCCAGAGCGGGGCATCCTTAATCCTCCCCAGAACTATGCCAAACCGGTCAGTAATCACACGCCCTTCATCCCAGCATCACACACTCTAGAGCCAGCCACCCCTAGAAAAGTCCCACCTGGACCTCGTGAGGCCTCGCAGTGGGGTCAGGGGTACCTTGGAGACGCAAACCATAGCACGTACCCTGCATACTTGAGTGTGTGTCTCCTAAGAGGAAACACAATGCCATCATCACACTTAGGAAATACCAGTCATTTTATACTGTCCTATGAGATATCCAGGCCATATTCAAATTTGTTTGTTCCAAGAATGTCTTTTATTAATGAGGTTTGTTGTTGCTGTTGTTGTTACTCGTTTTTATTTATTTTTCTGTACCAGTACAGTATCCATCAAAGTTTCTGTCACATTGTTACTAAAAAAAAAGAAGGGAGAAACATTTTCTAGAAAAGCAATTCTAGGAGTGGATTCTGTTTAATTATTTTCACCCATTTCCTGTTCCTTTGTGTATTCCAGGCCGAGATTTTAACCGGACTCACAGTGAGCAGCCCTGAAGAGGCTGGCACGGCTGCCCTTGTGCTCCTGAGGAGGGGCTGCCAGGTTGTCGTCATCACCTTGGGGGCTGAAGGATGCGTGATGGTGTCACAGACAGAGCCTGTTCCAAAGCACATTCCCACAGACAAAGTCAAGGCTGTGGATACCACGGTAGGTTTTACACTGTAACAATTCATTTTTAGCCTTTCATAATTGTTTAATGACTAAGATAATGAGATAAAGCCTAAGAAATGATGTGGTGGAATAGAACATTCAGCAAGAGCATTATATCCTAATCATCTCAAACTCACCATCAGTAAACCTCGGTGAACCTCAGTTTCTAGAATACCAGTAAAATTACACCTGTGTTTTCTGTACTCATTCATTATTTCATTCAGTACCTATTACGTTTCAGTCATATTCCAGGCACTGGGGTATGGTAATGAACCAGGCAGAATCTCTGTCCCCCTGGAGCTTACGTTTCTAGCTGTGTCTTACAGGCTTCTCCTGTGGAATGAATGGCCAGGAGCCTTGTTTAGCAGAGATCATTCTTTTAGCCATCAGATAATAACAGCTACGGTTTCTTGCATGCTTGCTGTATTTCTGCATATGCGTCATCTAAGCTTTACAATTACATGAGGCAGGTACTACTGCTACCATCATTTACTGATGAGGAAGCCTCCTTAGGGTCACATAGCCATTAAAGAACAGGGCTAGAGTTCAGAACTAAGCTATGTGCCTCATGTAGGGGTGTGTGTGTGTGTGTGTGTGTGTGTATGTGTGTGTGGCACTGTATTAGCACACATGTGCTACATAAACCCAAAGTAGGAATGAAAAGGAAACAAGTTTTAAAAAAGGTTCATGGTTTCCCTACAATCTGGGAAATAAAAACTATTTGTTTAGTGGTAGAATTCAGATAAACTGACTGGAAAATTAAGTAAATTTCAGGACAAGAAACTAAAGTTAAGGAAGGAGAAAATTTTTAAGATTTTTATATGGAAGGAATTGATTCATTATTTATAAAATACATCCTGGTTTGTCTTTATGTTGGAAGACAGCTTTAAAATGTGGATCATTTATCAAAAAACAAGCCTCAGTGGAAATCAGATGAAGATGCAGACATAAATATGCTTTGAAAATATATGAGTGCAATAAATGCTTATACAACATAAGCTCAATGCTACAGTTGCCTTTAAAATGTGCTTTATGAAATACTTGCTTAATCTTATCATTTTCTTTGTATTTAGTCATTTCTGAAACCATTATGGTGTTTTGTTTTGTTTTGTTTTTTCAAGAAGACCAGGAACCTGAATTTGAGAGGTTCTCTATTAATTTAATATTCCATCAGTCTAACAAGAGTTTATCTTTTCTTGCTCATGTGAAATGAGGGGACCCCAAAGTTGACAGCACCACAAGGGCACACAGAAGTGGCTTGGCCTCTGTTTTCAGATCCATTTAGTCACTACTGCTATTTGCCGGAAGTGGCAGAAACAAAACTCAAATGTGTGGCTATTTGATGCACACAGTTGGAAAGTTTGCAGATCCAGAAGGAAGCAGAAGTTAAACTGTGACACAAAGGGTTTTTCCCTCACTTTCCCTGTCAGCTCTGCCCTGCTCGCATTGAGCCTTAAGCTCAAGCAGGTCTCCAAGTGTGACCCTTGGCAGCTCCATGTACACAATGCCCCGCAGTTGCTATCCCTAGTGTTAAAGAAAATCAAACACTTATCAGAAGATGGAGAAGTAGATACTGACCAGACAGAAGAAGCAATGTGTGCCCATCACAGAATGGTCCTGCACAGATACACTGCTTGGGCACAGGCCTGTGAGCCTACATTAGAAAGACTAGCCATAGACAGGTTCAAATTAGTAATAATGGTCCTCAGAGTACTATAATTCCTGTGGAAAGACTGGATTTCTCAGATCTTGACCAATTATTGGTATGGGACCATGAGATGCAAGGGCTTTCACGTTTTGGCGACACTGTTTGCCCTTTCCTTTGGATTCATAGAACTTTTTAGGTTTCAGGAAATTGAACAGGTTTGAAAGATAAAGATCCAGAGTCCACATCCCTTTCAGGATGAATGTTCTTTGTTTTCTGTGGGAGTAGCCTGACACAGTAGGAAGGCACAAAAGACCGCCATCCTAGAGCTCCAGCCTACTTCTCCTGAAAATGTGCTGTCACTTTTAGGAAGTCAGGTAATTTCTCATCACCCTGCGTTTGGAGCTCGCCTCACTCAGAATGCACCCACTACATTAATATTGTGACCTAGACTGGGATGGAGAGGATATAGTATCTAATTTTCCTTTTGACTGTAGAGATCTTTAACCCTATAGCTACATGTTTTCACCATTCATTCAACAAATTGTTCCAATCATATGCCCCAGTGTCTACAGCCATACCACCCTGATTGTGCCTGATCTTGTCTGATCACATGCACCCCCAAAAAAAGATAAAAAAAAAGAGAATAACTAATGTATTTTAATATGTCCAGAGATTTTCAGTGTTCTTGGAGGATTTCAATATGAATTAGTAATTGGTATGTAGAAAACTGAGAGGGAAAAAAAAACATGACACAGATTTCTGCAATAGGTCATCTACATTCTAAGAGGAGAAAAGTGTGATTAAGTAAGTAGAATCTTTGTACCTCACAAGCTTGTCCATGCATAGCCATAATAATGTAAACGCCAATTACTGATTGAACTGAAAATGGAGATTATGTTAAGATGCAGGGGTGAGGTGAATGCGTGTTTGTGTGCCCAGAAGTAAGTGTTCATCTCTCAGAGTTGTAAGTCAAGAGAAGCTGTCTAAAGTGGGTTAAAAATAACATCATAAGCTTGTTACCAGAAAGAATTTAAAGTATTTGCCTCTTGAAAATGGAGAAGGATGGAGCATCTATACGCTAAGCCTTGCCTTTTTAAACTGTGTGGCCAGGTGTGCTGGTGCACATCTGTAATCCAAGCACTCGAGACTGAGGCAGGAAAATTGCTGAGTTCAAGGCCAACCTGACCTACATAGTAAAATCTTGTCTCAAATAAATAAATAAACTATGTATATGAATGACTTCAATTTCAAAACAAGCTAAATAACACAATGAGACTATTTCACAATCACTAGGAATGCTATAATAAAAAACAGATAAAAAACATATCTATAATATGGAGAAATTAGAACTCTTATGTACTACCGGTAGGAATGTAAGATGTTCAATCACTTTAGAAAATGGTCTAGAAGTGCCTCAAAAAGTTAAATGTAGAGTTACCATATGACCCAGCAATTGCACTTATCAGCATATGCCCAAAAGAAACAAGAACATATGTCTACACAAAACTTGCACACAAGTGTTCCTAGCCACATTATTCAAAATAGCCAAACACTGGAAACAACTCAGTGTTTATCACCAAATGAATAGATTGTGGTACCTGTGTCTGTACAATGTAATATTGCACAACCGTTAAAAGGAATACTGACACATATCACAAGATGAATACACTTTCAAAGCATTATACCAAGTAAAGAAAGCCAAAAGTCACATACAAGTCCATTTATATGAAATATCTCAAATAGATAAATCCATAGGCACAATATAGATTGGTGGTTGCCAAGGACTGGGGGAGGAGGAATGGGGAAATAGGTGAGGAATTTTGTGTTGGAGATAAGAATTTTTGCTTTAGAGTGACAGGATGTTTTGATAGAAGCTGTACAACATGGTGAGTATGTATGTTACCATGTTATTCACTTTAAAATGGTTATATTAAACCCTAAATTATTTTTAAAGGAATGAATTACTGATTCATGCTATGGCAGAATGAACCTTGAAAACATACTAAATTTTTTTTTTAAGAATGGATACAGACGGCAACATATTGTATGATTCCATTTCTGTGAAACATGCAGAAAAGAAAAAACTATGGAGGAAGAAAGTAAACTGATGAGGGAGGAGGATTTGGGATGACTACTAATGGGTATGAGATTCCTTTTTGGGGTAATGAAAACGTTCTGGTATTAGTGGTAATAGTTGAACAGCCTGTGAATATACTAAAAATCCCTGAATTGCATACCTTTAAAGAGAGACTTTTATGACATGTGAATTATATTTCACTGTGTAAAAAAAAAAAAAAACAGTCACCAAAAGTTCTTCCACTGAATTGCTGTGCAGACCTACCAAGTGGGCTGTCAGCATCCCCCCAGTAGAGCAGAGGTAAAACTGACAGGAAAAACCAAGGTAGTTATTTTATGGCTCTGCAGTCCACCACATCTTCTCACTGCTGTCTTTGTCCTCTCATCCAACACTCTTATTTGCTACAATCCTTGCCTGTTCATAAGTTTAATAAAGAGGCGCTAATTCACATGGCAGGATGGCATTTCCTGCCAAGCAATCAGGCTCCTTCATGTTTTTCAGGAGGATATTACTTGCTCTAAGTCCATTTGTAACCCTCTCGCTTGTCTCCTCCTCCTAGCCCCTTATGAATACATCAGGGATGACCTGGTGGAGGAAACCTCATTAGGTAGTTGGCATGTTGTCCACTCAAGACAGACAGCATGCGCTAGAGGAAGCCGTTTCCCGTTCCATGTCAGTGCTGCTGCAGCCTGCTGTATTTCAGTTTTGCTCACTGTTAATAGTTGAATATATCACTTCTATTTTTGCATCTGTTTTTCCCGTTGTGCTACAGTGAGATGGTGGCAATAGCTACAGATGTCCTCCACTTGGTTTGGAAGACATGACAGATGTAGCTCTTTTCCCATTTCTATACATTATCTGAATCTCAGCCTCAAAGTGACAGGGGCCTCATGTCCTCACTGTGTTCTAACTCGGAGGTTAGGGTAGTGGTGGCAAACCTATGGCATGCATGTTATTATGTTTTTCCTTTAAGAAAAGACGTTAATGTATGAGTTGTTTTTCCTGAACTAGAACCTTGGTATTCAAGTTTAATTGCATGTTGCCACTTTGTGTTAAATAAGTGGGTTTTGGGTTCTAAAATGTTCACCATCACTGAGTTTGGAATTCTGCTGTCTTGTAGTCAGGATTGCTCTGAATTCATATTCTGTGCATATTTCCATGCACACCCAAGCATGGTAATATTTTGGATTATTGTGGTGGTATGCTATAAAGTAATGCTAGTTGTACTGCCCTGTAATTTCTGTAAAATTCCTGATACATAAATTGCTTTTCTTTGTGTCACCGATTAAGTCCTACAACAGTTAGCCCATAAACTAACTTTACCTTCTCAAGAATCACTTATTGTATAATAATGTAACACAATTCAGGAGATTTAAGTAAACGGAGACTGAACAAAAGCTAGGGCCCTAAGAGATTTATCTTCCTATTCGTTGTTCCTTTTTATCCAGTCGTGCAGTATTCAGAGTTGCTGGTGAGGCTTCAGC
This sequence comes from Hydrochoerus hydrochaeris, assembly GCA_004027455.1. Taxonomy (NCBI): domain Eukaryota; kingdom Metazoa; phylum Chordata; class Mammalia; order Rodentia; family Hydrochaeridae; genus Hydrochoerus; species Hydrochoerus hydrochaeris. The sequence goes on from PVLA01004892.1 coordinate 136,310, forward strand.
CCCCAGGACTACCTAGGGCTTGAGAAGCCACTCTAAACTAGAGGTTATTAGAGTAGGAAGTGGAGATAGCTTCTGTTGAAGTTGTCAGGGAAGCACTTTATTGGGCTGAGATGATTGCTGGGGCTGGCAGGTTACCTACAGGTTTCCAAGGTGATTTCTTTTTGGTGTATTCCCCTCATCCTGGGGTCTAACCTTCAGCCATCCAGGTTGGTCTCAAGGACAGGTTCCAGTTCATCAGCCTCTTACCATCCAGAGTGACGCGGGTCAGGCTTTGAACACCCCACATCTTGGGAGATTTAAGATTATTCCCACCTTAGTAGGGGTCTTTCGTCCACCCAACCCACTATGGCACTACCACTGGTGAGAAGCAAAACTTGTATTGCCACATGTACTTGGAACTGCCGAATGCAAGTGATCTTAAGAGGTGTTCCCATCCCAGACAATCTGGTGCTTACCCTGCCTAACCATAATCTGCTGAGAGGACTGAGTACTCCAGTACTTACCTAGGCACTGCCATGGTGGTCTCTGTGATTCCCATTCAACTGCATTTCCTAGCAAAGCATAGTTTTCTCATCTCCTTATTTCTGATCAATGTATACTTTCCTAGTATTCTTTTAATAATTCATAGGGTTTCTAAAGGGTCTAGTTTCAATCCTCTGCACATGGATGTCCAGTTGATCATTTGTTAAGGAGGCTGTATTTTCTCCAATGTATATTTTTGGGCCCTTGTCAAAACTCAGATTGCTGTGGGTACAAGGGTTGTTTCTATGTCTTCTGTTCTATTCCATTGCTCTGCATGTCTGTTTTGTACCAGTGCCACACTGTTTTTGTTACTGTAGCTTTTAGTATTACTTGAAAGTTGACACTGCTTTCTACTTTGCTGTCTTCATTCAGGATTGCTTTGGCCGTTGTGGAGTTATTCTAGTTCCATATAAATTTTAGTCTTTTCTAATTATGTGAAGAATATTGTTGATGTTTTAATAGGGATTTCATGACATTTATATATCACTTTTGGTAAAATGGCAGTATTGATGATATTGACTGCCCATCTAAGAACAAGGGATGTCTTTCCAATTTCTAATGTCCTCTTTAATTTTTTTCTTCAGAGTCCTATATTTTTCATCACAGAAGTTTTTGACCACCTTGGTTAGTTTGATTTCTAAGTATTTAATCTTTTCAATGTTATGTGAATGGAGTTAATTTCCTCATTTCTTTGTCAGTGTGCTCATTGTTGGAATATAGAAAGACAGTTGATTTTGTGTGTTGATTCTGCATCCTGTGCCATATCTGTTTTTAATTCAAGAAGAGGAATTTTAATCTAAAATCCCTTCAAATTTTGAACTTGGGAGACTCATTCTATTGATAACTGCCATTATTTAAAATAAAATTAGAAATATTTTTCTAGAACTTCCATAAAAGCCTTGTTTCCTTTATCCTACTAATTGCTTTATTGGAATTTTTTTTCTGCTTATGAAACTAATTCAGTCTGTTTAGTGTTCCTGGGAGGAAAAGCACAGAGGAAAGTTAAGTACTCATGATGCTAGCACTTAGAACCACTATTAACCTTTGGTTTAAATCCTTCAGGGTTTTTTTTTATGCATATTCATCTACTTTTGAATACTAACAGCAAATTCAAATATTTGTAACATCAAGGGATTAATATATATAATTATGAGATTTCTACAACTCAATCAAATATTTCATAAATTCTGAAGAAAAAAAATCATGTTTCTCTAAAGTATTATAAATAAGCAGTTCACAAAACAAATTCAAAATAATAAAGAAATGAGATAATTTTTATATCATTACAATTCAGGCAATGTAGCAACTTAGCAATATCATCTCAATTTTTTGAAAAGGGCTGGGTGGGTAGCTCAGTGCAGAGGTCTGAGGTCGGTGTTCAGTATCACATGAAAAGTGTATTAAGCTCAGCAGCTATCTTTAAATAAATGCTTTTTTTTTTAATTGAGAGTAAACTTCAACAATGTTAGAATCACTATCCATAGGAAGAGGACTAGATTGGTGAGAAGGTATAATATAAAGAAATATCTACTTCTTATTCCATATGCTTCTGAATTGTTTGAGTTTTTCCATAAGCCTGTATTTTTCATGTATTACTTTCTAATTTGAACTAATATGACTGTGGGACAGAGCCAAAAGCTTTTCAGAGCCACGTCTGGCAAGCAGGACTGGTGATAACATTTTTCCAAGGGTATGCTGGGTGTTGTCCTCACAGAGGAGCCAGCTTGCATTCAGCCTCACAGAGAACCTCTTCAGCATCCAGAGTGTCTGTGGCTGGGCTGAGTAACCCTTGGCTCAGGACAGCTTCTGAATGGGCAGACTCCTTGTGCCAGAGAAGTACATCCACGTCACCTTCATATTCAGCACTCAGCCCTTCATTTGAATATTTCACTACATATTTTGACAGGGTTTTTTTTCTTAATCTTTCTAAAGAAACAACTTTCCTTAAAAATATGTTACTTTATACAGTTCCCCTTGGAAATACCAGAATAAATGTCAAATCTTCACTGTTTCTGTTCGTCATTCAGATGTACTGCAGATCTTCAGGGGAATGTTCTTCATGTTCCAGTTTTGATTTGTTGTTTGTTTGTTTGTTTGTTTGTTTCTGAATGAATCTGCTTAGATATCTCACTTTAACTTCAACCCTCACTCTCACAATTAATCATACATGGAAATGTTGGCTTTTGCCACATTTCTTGGATTTGGTGAATGAGGTGACCTGGAGGATTTATAAAGAAGACCAAGCAGTAGGTGCCACCTAATAATTTATGGGCCTCCTATTTGAAATAGTCCTGAATGGAATACCTCATGAAGAATGCAAGATCATGTGACATAATGCTATGGACCAGAATGTGTCCCTGCCAAATCTGTACTTTGAAACCCTAATCTCCAAAGAGACTGTATTCGGAGATGGAGCCTATGTAGAGGTAATTAAGCTTAACTGAGGGCACAGGGTGGGGTTCTGATCTCATAGCATTAGTGTTGTTATAAAAAGAGTTACCAGGGCTTGAAATCTACCTGCACACAGACACACAAAAAGGCCATGTTAGACACAGCAAGACAGTGGCCACAGATAAGCCAAGAGAAAAGGCCTCAGAATAAAATCCATCTTGCTGGTTGCCCATTTTTATTACATAAATTATGAGCCACTCAATCTGTGGTATTCTAGAAGAGTAATGCACAAGGAAATAGTGAATGTGCTTTGATAGTAACCTAAAGTGAAAGGAATCAGAGGCAAACCAACAGGATCAAATGAGTCACCTTTTGAGTGAAATAGCACAAGGGTTTGTGTGTGGTTCAGCTATAATCATTAGTCTCCATGGCTGAAGGCAAATAACATGCTCAGTTACCTCTACCTTAGTTACTTTTCTCTTTGCTGAAACAAAATACCCAACACTCCAGGTTAAAGGAGGAAAGGTCTATTTAACTCACAGTTTGTAGGGTGTTGCTTCAGAGTTGGCTGGTTCCAAGACGTAGTGGCATCACAGAGGAGACACAATTCATGGAAAGCAGAAGGCAGCGAAGCAGCAATGAAGCAGCAGCAGCAAGTGATGTCAGCAGCTCTCTTTCTGTCCCTTATATTCTGTCCAGGCTATCTGCCTTTAAAGTGGGTGGCATTCACACCCAGGGTTAGCTATCCATTATCCATACCCAGAACTATGGCAAACCTATCAGGGAACTAATTTAGTAATCACTCACCCTTGATGCCAGCATCACACATTCTAGATCCAGCCACCTCGGAAAAGCCCCACCTATGACCCCATGAGGCTTTGAGGGGGACATCTAGATACAAGCCATAACAACCACTAACTAGCCATGCTGCTTTGAGACTTACATGCTGTTTGGGACTTACATTGTGCACCTAAAAGTGACCTATTTAGAAAGGGTGACCTCTGAAATTCCTTTTACCTTGACCTCTGAAATTAAATTCTCAGGAACATGAAGATACTCTGGACTAATAATAAAAGCTGAGCAGTGCTACATGCCAGGCCCCGTGCTGGGCTCTGCATGTCCTCACATTCTGAGAAAATTCCTGCAAGATAGGTTTTTGCTTGTTTAGAAAGAAAGAAAGAAAGAAACTGTGGCTCCCAAAGATGACAAGACCTACCCAGGGACACTCTGTTGTCAGTTGGCAGATCCAGGATTGATTTTAGGTCTGACTGGCTCCCACTCCCCTATACTTCCTACCTCACCACTCTGCCTCTTGATTTGGTGGCAGTCTGCCTAGCCTTCACACTCTCTCTGATTTGACATTCCAGCACTGACTTTCTTGTCACTTGTCATGATGCAGGCTTCTATAATCTGCTCCTTTTCTCTAGATCTTCAGAAGCTGCAAAATCTTGCAAAGGCCTTGTTTACTTTGTACAGTACACTGCATCCTCACTTAAATGGAATAGTCCATATATATCCTGAGAACGGTGCCTGGTACGTCTAAGCTCTCGCAGCCGTTAGCTCTTCAGTGTGCCCCATGATAGCTGACTGTTCGCTTTATCTGGGTCATTTGGGGTTACTAGAGAAATGTACCAGCAACTTGCTTCACCTACTGTAAGCAGACGGACAGAACTACATCCCACTAACTGTTCAACTTAAGTTTCATGAGGCTTGCAGGGGGGCATCTAGATACAAGCCATGGCAGGGCCACATGGGCAGTAGTGGGGTGGGATCACCCCTTTCTAAATAACAAAGGTTCTGCACAGTTCACATCTATTCATTCCAGACCTGGAGGAGACCTAAACTTTTTTCTTGTTCGGTACTAGGGTTTGAACTCAGGAACATTCTAAGGTACGTACCTGGCACTTTTTATTTTTCATTTGAGCTGGAATCTCACTACATTGCCCAAGCCAGCCTCTTAGTTATGATCATCTTGTCTCAGCCTCCCAAGTAGCTGAGATAACAGCCATGTGCCACCATCCCTGGCTCATTAAAGTACTTTAATTAGGAGCCCAGGCTGTGAAACCACAAAGGCAAATGAAAACGTGATTCTCCTTTTTTAATGTTCCCACTTCCCTGCCTACCAAACTGCCCATCCTCAAGGCCCAGCTGTGAGAGTCCTTTTTCGGCAATCCCAGTGCTTAACATAATGGATGGCCTGTAATAACAGGCCTTCTGTAAATAATGGAAGAGTTCTAGTTCCTTCTGGGAAAGTTCTTAACCAGTTTGAGTGCAGAAGTCACTGTGTCTCTCTAAGCCTTAGTTTTCTCAAGGGACTGATCTACAGGATTGTTTACATTCCTGATATTCTGCATTTAAGAGGGCTAGGGAACAGATAAATTTGAGATGATAGAAAGGCTTCTTTCTAAATGAATTGTAAACAAAATCAGTTTTCCATTTTAAAACACATTCTCAAATTGTTTTACCTGCAGTCATACAGAAGCCAGGCCAAAAACAAATTAAGTTTCAGAGAGCAGATGACATCTCTAGAATTGGCATCGGAGAATAAAGAAATCTAAATACAGTTGTGAAATAGCTCTTGTGACTCTAGGAAGACATCGATAAAACTCTGTGTGCAAATTCTGCTAACACCCACTGCCAGAAAAGACAAAAAGACAAAAAGAAGTTCAGTGACTGTAAAGAAAGGACAGGGGACAAGGTAATTACCAAGGATAATGATAGACAAGACACAAGAAGACATCTGTCATGCCCAGGGGCCGTATTAGCTCTATTACATTACTTCCACATCAGCAGATCACCTCATTTCTTAGCTAATCAGGCAGAATTCAGTATCCAGAATTATCTTTCTTAATCCTATACGTGATCAGTTGAAAACCCAGGGCTCTAAAAAATCTAATTGTAACTGTTTTGCCAAAATGTCATCTTCATTTTGAAGAAGTGAACCAGGGCCAAATGTGAGGCCATTTATCCCACTTTCCCAACTGGAAGGTGTATGTACAGGTGCCCAGTCCCCCCCAAGATAGGGGCTGCCCGGAGGGATCAGGGCCCATGCCCTTCTTCAGAGCTCAGATGGTGCAAAAGTGAAGGCAGAACCTGGGCACATGGAAGAGGGGCATGGAGGTGGTGAAGAAGCAGTCACTTCGGCTTTAGCAAAAACCAAAAGAGAGATACAAGTCTAGACATGGTGTTCGGTGGGCCTGGATAGGAACTATTCAGGAATGGTGGAAGATTAGAGCTTGCTTATTTAACTGCAACTAGGATTTCTTTTCTGCTCAGCATCCTGCACCTCAGCATCACCTCTCATCCTTCCTTATGTGATCTGTGATTGATGTGACACCTGGCAGTGACCCTGTGCCCTGCTCCTTGCCAGTTTTCCTAGGCTGCTGTCGTGGCATCCTCAGGACGGACCTGCTGGGGTGATGGTTTTCCATGGAGTGGCAGTGTCTCTTGAGGAACCTAAAACTATGAGGGGTTAAAAAAAAAAAAACACATGTGGAGTCAAACAGTAGGGCCCAGAGAGTTGGAGCCATGCCCAGGGTCCTCATTGCCCATCAAAACAGGGGTGCAGTTCCTATCCCACTGAACAGTTGGCTCTCCTTTGCACAGAAGCACAGGTATGCGCCGTAGGTGAGTGGTTTGTACACTTTGTGTGCTGCCTATCCAGATGGTGCATCTTCTGAGAATAAACTGTTAGTGACATGAACACTGTCTGTGCATCCATGCCTATGGATGTGTGAACAATATAGTGGGACGGGGTTGAAAGGCCTAACATTTTGAGGTGGTTTTCTGTTTGTTTGTTGTTTTCTTTTGTTTTTTGCAAGGTCTCACTATGTAGCTTCAGCTGTTCTTGAGTTCACTGTGTAGCCCAGGCTGCTTCAAACTTGAGGTGCTCTTCCTGTCTCAGCCCCGAGTGCTGGGATTACAGGCATGTGCCACCACACCTGATTTAAAGATGTAACTCTTTTTTTTTTTTTTAAGATGTAACTCTTTAAAACAAGTCTTGCTTTCCTCCTATTTTTACTCCTATAAAAACATATAGAGAAAGTGCTTTATCCTATGGTCCACCCTGACCCTGTGATTTCAGGATAGACCAGATCTAGAATTCTTATCTTCTGAGAGTCTTTAAAAATTAAATTTTATATCCTGTACTTTCCTTGGTCAAAATAAACCAAAATTAGGCAACCCATTTGGGACCCCTCTTGTTTCTCAGGAGCTATTCCTGTTCTCCAAAAAGTTGTCCTACTCCTAAAAAATAAATGAACAAACCAAAATTGAGAAATGCAAGACCACAAAGACCACAGTTTTATCTGCTAGATGACTTCCTCATCACTGTTCTGTTATCAGTTAGAAAAATCCTTTTCATCCACTTAGTCTTTTTAATTTTTAGTGTTAGCACTAATTGTTTAGATGAAGTTGTGACTAATTTAAAGTACATGTATTTCCTACTTCCCCCAGTAGTCTCAAAGTAAATCAGATTTCTCCCCTTTCCTCCCTCCCTATTAATGAAATTATCTTTGTTAATCCTACATGTGATCAATTAAAAACCCAGGAACCTAAAAATGAAATTGTAACTCCTTACCAGAATTGGCATCTAGGACTTCTATAGGAATCTTAATTCCTGCATCTCACTTTGCTTAAAACCTACCTTGTGTCTAAATATGAGAAAAACTCTCTTAATTTCTGGAGACAGATATAATGAGGAGGTTTCTGTTTTATCCTTAGAATGTTAAGCATTTTGTAGGAGATTTTTCAGATCTCTAGGTCACAATATTGGGTTTCTTCACATCCAATGATCACAATTAGGACCCTTGGGCTGGCTGTCATCTTATTCTCAGAAAATTTTGGGAGTTTCAGGATTAAACAAAAGTGGTTCCTAGAACCACTAGGCTGCTATCGTCCTTTAAGAAACAAGAGATGGGCATAGTAGTTTAATCCTACTGACTTGGTAGGCTGAGGCAGGAAAATCACAAGTTCAAAGCCAGACAGAGCAATTTAAGAAAACCTTATATCAAAATGAACAATAAAAAAAAAAGCTGAGAATATAGCTCGGTGGTAGAGTGCTTGCAGTGCCAGGCCCTGGATCCAATCCTCATTACCACCAAGAAGGAAAATTTCTGTGTAGAAAGGTATGGCAAAGTGTGCTCTGTACATGCTGTGCGCCCAATGCTTAGCACACTGAATGTCCTGCAGGCCACACTGGTGTAAGGCAAGGCAGTCCCCGGCCACAGGGAGTGAGGAGTCTGGAAGAGCATGTGGCCCTGTGGGCCAGAGTGAGAAGTGCTGGGAGGGAGCCCTGTGCTGTGGGAGTCCTGTGACCTGAGAGCCCGGAAGCTGTGTCGAGGGCAGCAGGGCTGGGTGGAAGGGTAACCCAGAGGCAGACCGGGCCACAGCTCAGGAGGGGCCTGGAAGCTACAGCGAGCGCAGCGTGGTTGTGCCCTTTCCAGTCGTTCTCTTACTGGTCTGTCCCCTGCAGCAAGGGAGACACCCCAAGTGGGAATCTTTTTCCATCCAGTGTCTCAAACCCAAACGTGAGCCCACACAATGAGTGTCAAAACATATTTCAGTGACCAAAGAATGAGAAGCAGGAGCCTCTCTCACGTCAGATTCTCAATCCCACTAGGTCAGGAAATTACAAACACAAAGTAGGAAAAATGAGGGGGAAAAGATAGGCTGATGGAGGGGAGGAATATTTATGACTTGCAGGAAATAGGCCATGATCTTCCAGAAGTGGACGCCCCCCCCTTTTTATTCCCTTCATGATTTGGTGTTTGCTGTCACAGCAACTGGTTGGTGTTTTGGGCCTTGAAAGGGTTGGAGAGAGATGAGACAAGTCTAGGTCAAGTTAATCCTGTATCCTAGTTCTGGGCAAAACATTTCTTAAGTGATCAACATGTCCACATGGAGAGCTGAGCAGAACCTGACCCGAAGGTTACGGCAGCAAAGGAGCCAGGTACAATGTGTAGGTGAAGATGCCAAGCTGTTTCATCCTGGTCTGGTGCCCATCAAACAGCCACTGTCCGAAGTAAAGCATCTGTTTTCAGTAAAAGGGGTCTTCAAGGCCCTGAAGAGTAACCTAGGCAACCATTATCATCAGAGCACACATGGCAGAGGTGTTATCTGCCGCAAAGCAAGTAGGAGACTAATAGTACATTGCCCAGCTGTGTGACTGCCAAAATTAGTGGTTTTCTTAATTGAACTAAGAACAGTGAAGCTTGCGCGTTTTCCTTGGTAACAGTTATAGTGGGAAAGCGCTTAGAGTACAAGGGAGAGGGGCAAGGGTGAGGTGGGGTAGAGACGGGGGTGAGGGCTTTACACTTTCTTCTTGGCAGTGGAGAGCCACTGAAGAGTGTATTTAATCAGGTCTGTACTTTATAAAAAGATGAATGCGACTGCAGTATAAAGAATAAATTGGAGAGCACAAAACTGGGGGGAGGGGGAAACAGGCCAGAGGCTGAGGTACTGATCTGGGTAGGGGTGATGGCAGCCTGAAATGGGGAGGTGGCTGTGGGCTGTTGAGAAGTGGCTGTGAGAGTGCTTAAGAATTCAGAGGACACAATAGGAATTCATTTCTTTTAAGAGAGAAATATAAGACAGTCATCTCATAGTCAAAACAAATAGCATGTTCTGTCTGGCTCAGTGGTTTTTAGCATGTTTTTAACTCCTGACTCCCACAAAGGCTGAAACTGGTTTCCACTGGGATTATCATATCATCAGTGATTCTCTGCAGACAGCATAAGAAGACACCTATATAATTTACAAAAACAGTCAAACAGCGCACGCGGTTGCCTGTACACCCTTCCATTGGCCTGCCTGCTTGCCTGCCCACCCCCGTCTTAGGGAAGTGCTGATCTGTGCAGCAGACAAGCACTTAGAACAGAAATCCGTGCTTCACTTGAAGTAGGAGACACTGAGGGCAACTGCATCGTGCTACTAGTTTGGATATCTTGCTCTACCATGTATGATCTAGACCCTGGATTACTCCTGACAGAAATGCGGTCTTTACGTAAGTGTCTCCTTTCTCAGAGAAGTGACAAGTCATCCAGCATGTGGTGGCTGGGTTGTGGAGACAGGAATAGCAGGTATTGAAGCCAAGTCGTGTACAGTACTCTGTGAACCATCCACAGCAGCTTTTAGGACAGTTACAATCAGAACAACTGCTCGGTTCCTTCCTTCTTTGTCACAGTACAGACCTGGCTCAAGATCCAAGAATGAAACAGCAACTGTAAGGAAGCAGAAACATTATAAATAGCCCAGAGAGCCCTTTTATAACAGCAACTGCCTGCTGATTTTGTGGCCTAACAGCTCGAGCAAAAAAAGATATAAATACAATGCTGTGCAGTGACTAATTACTGAAAATTTTGTGCATCAGCAGAAGTGGAACCTGTGGTTGCTGCTAATGTTATCAAGTGCTTTTGCTATTTAATAATCTGGTAGCCCTATATTATTTAGCATGCAATTTTCACAGAGAACAATGATTTCATTTCAAGTACCTCTCACAGAAATAAAAAAAGCAGCTGTTAGAATATGAATATTTGGCAGAAAATGTTTTAGCAGATCTTTTGTACAATACAAAATGCAATTGAATTAACTGTTTTCTGTCTAGAATAGAGGAGCCACAAAGAAAAGGCTGCTGACCATAGAGGGCAAGTCCAGTCCTTACACCCCTGTGAATCACCAGCAGACATTTGAGCTCTAAGTCCTATTTATTCGCTGATGTGTAAAGTTATTTATATACAAAGTCTTCATTAATGTTGCCTGAAGAATGGGATCTTTTACATTCCATTTTTAGCCTGCACTCAAGATTCCACTTCTTTCATTAATTGTAGAATAAATTAATCCACCACAGACATTTTGGGCAGAATGGGGGCTTTCACCCATTCTGAGTCTCTGCAGCCATTCTTCTCTGTGGCCACCGAGACAGCAGAGCAGAGAGGACTGTGATGAGGACCACTGTCTGGCCTGCCCTGAACCTGAGAGGCTGGGGTACCCCACGGCACACTCACTCCCACAGGGACAGTGTCCTGCACATGTTCTTGGGGCTGGCCAGCCGCTGGCCCAAGCAGCGCTATGCCAGTAAGTGAGGCTACCCTAACAGATCTGCTGACCACCAGATTCAGGCAAAGACCACTTGTGAAGGAGCTGCTTTAATGTGGCCATCTCGACTCGGGGATGGTTTTTACACTGTTACATAACTGTAAAGCATGAAATGTTCTTTTTTAAGCTACCAGGCACTGTGCAAAACAAATGCTTTTCCCCAGTTGCTGCTCATGGCATGGACTGGGCGGTGGATAAAGAGTCTAGGTGTAGGAAGCACTGCCACACATGGCTGCAAATGCCCTTCAAAGCAAGGCTCAGGGTGGGGTGGAAGAGGAAGGCTCAGGCTAGAACAGTGCAGAGAAGGAAGAGAGTCACAGGTGTCTGTTCTGTATATTTGGTGGGTAGGAGACAGTGTGTCTGCATTTTTAACAGGGCCATCGAGATGTGAGAATCAGATCAAAAGCGCTTCATCAAAATGCTCCACATTAGCAGGGTGTGGAGGTGCGGCCTATAATCCCAGAACTCCAGGAGACTGAGGCAGGAGAATCACAAGTTAGAGCCCAGCCTGGGAAACTTGGTGAGACCATATCTCAAAAAATTTTAAAAAGGTCTGGAGATGTAGTACAGAGTAAAGGCCCTGAGTTTAGTCCTTAGTAGTGAGAAGAAAAAATAAAATACCTCAGAGAGTCTATCGCCAGCTGATGAAGCTGAGCATAGACCCAGAGACCCAGGCAGGCCCAGAAGTCAGCAGTGGGCTCTGTAAATACGAACCATTGCCTAGCTCGGGCCAGGAGCCATTTGTCACTGATCATGGGGCCAGGTCTGGGGTGACCTCAGCACCACAGCCATGCACATCCACATGTGAAGGTTAAACGGGCCAAAACATACTGTGTCCGGTGAGGCATTTCTTTTGTCTCAATGTTAAATCAAGTTCCAGTGATGTAGCTATTATGATCACCTGTACTCTTAAATGATTACTAAATATGTTTAGGGTGCCAGTAAGTAAAGAACCTGGCAGTGCTGGGGTAAAGGTCTGTAGAAGCTGAAGTATAATCAATATATTGAAAGTGGAAATTGTGTCATTTTTAATGCTGCTTACAGTCTCTTTGGGCAATGAAATGCCGCCCTGGATGCATTTCAGCCCCACCTCACTTTGATTTTACACTTGACCTCCCATTGCTCCTGCTCTGTTTTCATCTCTTTTAATGAAAGAAGGTTTTTAGCCCCATAACCCTCATTCCAGATAGAAATACATAATTCACGAGGATCCTGATGTCAGAGAAGAAAAGGCACACCAATTTGTGTCAGCATGTGTTGTAAATTAAAGAGTACAAGGAGAGTTTAATGTAATGTAGAATTGAAATTAAAATAGAACCAATATTTAGGCGTTCCTCCACCTCTTTTTTCCCTGCCGTGACACAAAGGATTGACTTTTTCCCAGCTTCAATACTAATGCAATTGATTTTTCTTTTCTGCTGGAATCTCCATCCTTCTCCTAAAATGTTACCTGCTTATTTCTGGCATCCAAAATGAGACCTTTTCACCTGTGCCATTCTAATTATGCCAGAAGCAATTATGGAAAGAAGAGTGAGTCCTTTCCAAGTCTTCCACATCCTTCATGTTTACAGCATAGACAAGATGCCCCAGCCCCCATTCAATAGCTATTAATCCTCACCTTCACTGTTTCTTTTCTTTTTCCAAAGCTCGAAAATCAAAGACTGATACTGAACCTCTGTCAGTGTTATGTAATCCACACTGTTTCTGTACACTCATGAGAATTCTTTAGCACAATACAAGTGACCTCCCCTTTAAAGGAGTCCAGCAGGGAAGCTTCACAATTAGTCCTATCAGAACCACCACTAATCACCTGTTTGGAGCTCTTTATTCTTTCTTTTTGCCAGACCTAGTGTTCTTCATAGGTTGCCCATTATTTCTGGCTAATAGTGGAATGTCCTAGCTTGATCCCACACCAAAATCACTAGACTTGGTTTTAAATGACTTGCTCTTTCTAGAAAAAAAGAAGAAAGAAAAAAACTTCTTGGGGGAGAGCACCAGACCACCAGCATCACTTGCCACCTGGGAATTAGAAATGCAGATCTCAGGCGCTGCCTTGGATTTAACGGTTAGAAACTTTGAGGGTGGGTCCAGCAATCCCTGTCTGTACAAGCCTCCAGACAGTTTTGATGTCAAATTTGAGAGCCTAAATTTGCCTCTGTTGAGGATATTCAGAAAAATGCTACAAATTTTGAAGCTATTGCTAAAAAGCTTCCAAGTATTTTGGAGCAAAGTTGGACTACATGTGTGGCCTCCTCAAAGGACTGTTTTAACGGGGCCTGGGCTTCAGTCCAAGGTGTCCTGCTTGTGCCACCTAGCCACTGACCTGGAGCCAGCTCTTACACTTGATCTCTCATCTGGAATTTGAAAGACTCAACTTGTGTACCTCACAGAATTGAAATGAGATTCAAATTGAATCACATCCTAACATCCCTTATAAATCAGAAAGTACTCTACAAAGGGAAAGGCTCATTACTCTGCAGGCAGGATTCAGGTGGTGCAAGCATTTACCATTCCACTGGCCAGATGCCCCTTTTTATCTCTATCATGATCTGCTGGGTATATCTCTAGTTCTGCCCTTTCAGCTCACCAGCATGTGGTGTTGAGAGGAAAACCACTGCATGACTAGTGGCTAAAAAAATGTATCTGTGTTCAGCCATGCTTTTTCCTCTGGAGTCCCAAGGATGCTTTGGATGACCTGTGAGAGAGGCTGCTGTTTGTGGATCCCAAAGCCCTAATGCCCAGAATATGGCACACATCAGCACAGAAGGCTCTGCTCAGTGACCAGCCACTGCACAACTGTGCACAGGAATCTTGCCTCCAAGGAAGAGGTTTAGCATCCAGCTTACTGCCACACGTTAGTCATTACAGGAAACCCAAACAGAATCCCTTAAGCCAACCAAATGTACAGGAATGGAGATTTCCACACCAGTGCAGTTAACGTGCCCATGTCCTGGAAGAATGTGGGTGCGTATTTACCTTGGAGATTATCTTTTACAAACAGTTCCATTGCAGGAATTTTTAAACAGCAAGCTCCTGGGGCATCTATAATTTAATTTGAAAACTTTACAGACTTTAGTAAACACTTCTGAACAGGAAGGACGTGAAAGCAGTTGCCTCAGTGATTTAATAGGAATGAAGTTTAGTGAAGAATAGATCCCACTGGGCCAACATCAGCGTCATTTTTACCAAGAAGTGTCAGCTAAAATCAGATTAGGGTGAGTCTAATTGTTTAGTTACTGTTAAATTATTGGTTAAGTAGGAGATAATAAGCTATTGGTTAATTACAGAATGAAAACGTGAAATGATTTTACTCAAAAGTTTGTACTGTTTAAAAGATCTGTAGAGACAGAAAGTAAGATAATGGTTCCTAGCACTGGACGTAGTAAGAGGAATGGACAGTGACTCTTTTTGTTTTTATTTTTGTTTTGAAACAGGGTCTTGGGGCTGGGGATTTAGCTCAGCAGCATAAGTGCCTGCCTTACAAGCATGTGGTCATTTGTTAGATCCCCGGTACCAATTAAAAAAAAAGAAAGAAGAAGAAGAGGAAGAAGAGGAAGAGGAAGAAGAAGAAGAAGAAGAAGAAGAAGAAGAAGAAGAAGAAGAAGAAGAAGAAGAAGAAGAAGAAGAAAGAAGAGGAGGAGGAGGAAGTGGAGGAGGAGGAGGAGGAGGAGGAGGAGGAAGAAGAAGAAGAAGAACAAGAAGAAGAACAAGAACAAGAAGAACAAGAACAAGAAGAACAAGAACAAGAAGAAACAGGGTCTTGCTATGCAGTTCAGGCTGGCCTTGAACTCACTATGTAGCCCAGGCTGGCCTCTAACTCACAGCAATGTCCCTGCTTCAGCCTCTCAAGTGCTGGGATCACAGGTGTGCACCACCATGCCCAGCTTAATTGACTGTCAGTGGATATGAGGTTTGTCTAGGGGCATGAAGTTTTCTAAAATTAGATTGTGTTGATGGTTGCTCAATCCTGTGACTAACTGAAGAACACTGAATTGTATACTTTAAATGAGTAGATTATATGGCATCTGAATCATATCTCTAAGCATTTTGGGGGGACAGAGGCTGGGGGTATAACTCAATGGCAGAGCACTTGCTTAGCATCCACAAGGTCCTGGGTTTGAGCCTTACCACTAGAGGAAAAAAAAAATCTTTTTTTGTTTTTAAACCAAAGAGCTAACAAATTGTATAGCCAAGGAGGAAAAGGTACTTACTGGAAAGACAGAAATGAAAATAATATCAAAACTTTGTTGTCAGGCATGGTGGCTGAGCACGAGGCTCACAAGATCACAAGTTTGATGCCAGCACAGCAACTTAGGGAAACCCTGACTCAAAATAAAAATGGCCAACAACGTATCTCAGCACTAGAGTCCTCACTGAACATGTGGGGACCTGGGCTCAACCCCAAGTAACGTTTAAAAGAAAAAAAGATTGGGAGAAACCGCAAGCAGTATCATACTTGATCAATTTAAAATTATTGATCAATTTAAATATAAAAGAGCCAGAAAATATTGGCCCTTTTAATCACGATATTTTTGAAGCAGACTATAAAAGCCTAATAATTGAATTTTAACTATCATGGATTAAGCTGACACAGGCAAAGTCATTAGATATTTGTGACACAATGATGTGTCATATTAACTAAGGATTTATTTAGAAAGAGAATCTGAAGTACTTACACAATAATAAGAACTCTAGATTCTCACTTCTGTCAGATGACCGTAAACTGCAGTAGCTCAGGAGGTAGAAGCTTGGGGCTGGGGAAGGATGTGACTCATTTTCGTGGAGCACACGTGCTGATAAGAGAAGATGAGCGTAGTGTGCAATGGGGCTGTTGTGTAGGTAGCACCATATCTCACAGCCCATGCATCAGAGGGAAGCATAGGAGGGAGCCTGTCCTGCCCTGGGAAGGTAGGCCAGGCCATCCTGGGCCTCATCCTCTTGCTAATTCCTCATCCAGAGCTGGAAGCTCGACCAGGGCTCACTGGTGGTCTTAGAGGCAGTAGAGTGAGGTAGAGGACAGGAACTGGCCAGCAGGTGGAGGGACCTCTGACCATGGAAGGGGAACAGGAGTTACTGGGCCCTGCTTAGCGTGCCTGGTGACGTGGGCTTGCTGGGTGGGGCTTCCTCATGCACCCGGAGACCCTGACCCAGCCCCTGGCAGTGCTCCGGAAGACAGGCCCTGCCTTCAGCATTGCTCCACTTTCCTTTTCATTATTACGCCAATTCCAAAGAACTTTTTAAGACCTTTTTCCCTAATCACCTTCCTTCTTCTCCCATGAAATAGTAATACCACAAATACATACACACTCACACACATACACACTTTGCACGCACACACATTTATGTTCTGTGGTTCTTCGAAGAGCCACAAACCACTGTAGTATTCGCTATGATTTTTTTTCAGGCACAACTCGCCCTACCATAAATGAATTTCTGCCTCATTGGCCGTGTGGCCCTGGCAGAGAACGTATGCTCTGAATAAGGTGCAGACTCTAGGCAGGGCTTCCTGCTTACTTATGGAGTGACTGGTGAGGTTGGTCACGTCATGTGACCTAATGTCCGTCACTTGCCAGAATATACCTGACTCAGGTCCCGGCACAGTGAGAGGAATATCCTCCAAAGTCACACTGTTCCTTCCTGCGCCATCTGTTCAGCTTGCCTGCTGCCCTCAGAGCTCTGCTACCACCCCCTCCAAGGTGCCAACCCTCTGCCCAGTGGCGGAGAACAGAGTACTCTATCAAGCGGCAGCACCAAAGTGCAAGGCTTCTCCTGCTGTCCCCCAGGCCCATCTGCCCCAGCTCTGTGCCTCTGACCAGAGGGCCTGGCTTCTGGTCTCCACTTGGAAGCCTGTGACTTTCCAGGCTTCTCTCACACTGGCAAGAGGGTCCTTTATACTTCACATTGCTTCAGGCTCCACACAAGCTCTCTAAAGACTTCCGCGTTCTCCCTAAATCCACAGGGGAGTAGGTTTTGGACATCCCAGCACACACATGGCCACTGCTAGAGCTCTCAGGAGCCTGGCCTCCCTCTAACAGAGGGTGCAGGATGCTGACTTCTACCTCCTCCTGGCCTCATTCTTTCCTCCGAGCTGAAACAGAGCCAGTCCTCCTCCCTGGGATCCAGCAGATTGTCCTAGGATGGTAGGAACTCTTTGTTCCTGAGAGCCCTGCCTGTCCCCTTCTGAGCTTTCACAGCAAAACTGAACAAAATAAGGGGCCTCAGAGATGAAACCACCACCACTAGTGGCACCTTTGTGGCACACTCACTGTATGTGTGCACTGTGTTGTACATGCATTTTACAACAGCCCTACAAAGTGCCTTCCCATTGTACAGATAAATAAACCAACAAAAAAGGTACCAGAATAATATACCAGAAGTCACTTAGCTAGTAAGTGATGAAATCAGGTCTGTCTGTCCTCAAGCCATTTGCTGTTTTGGCCCAGTTGAGAATGCATGTGCCCATTTATGTGAGTAGAAATAAAAATGACAGAGGGGCTGTACTGCAGTACACAGGCACTGAGTCTGGTATTTTTTATTAGCATACACTATTCTCAATACTGGGTTACAGTGTGACATTTCCATGTGTGTATGTGTGTAACATCCTCTGATCCTTAAAAGGTGCTAAAGGTGGGCCGGGGCTGTAGCTCAGCGGCAGAGCCCTTGCCTGGGCACACAGCATATGTGAGGCCTGTGTTTAAGCCTCAGTACAAAAAAAAGTGACAGCACTAACAAACAGAGGTAGAGGCAGGATTTAAAGCTCTTTCTGTGCCACTTCTCCCCAGTACCCCCTGCCTGTCAGAGATTAACCCCGGGAGGACAAAACATGACTAGGGCTAGTGAGGTCTCAGGCCTCACGTCCTGCATACAGTGACAAGGCAGGAGCCCTGTCACAGAGCTCAGACTTCTCTGCAGGGCAGGAGTGCCCTCCAGGCTGGCCTCGGGGTGAGCTATGGCAGCAACTGGTGCAGCTCCTTGATCCACTCACCCCTGCAGGATTCTGACCTTAGCTCTGTGTAGAGAGCAATCCTGACCCTCTTTCAGTGGGATCTGGGGCCCCAGGATGATGCCAGAGACCCTAGCATTTCACCTAGGCGCTCTTTCCCCTTTCCTGAATCCCCCAAAAGATCGTTTTTTAAGAAGAAGAAACAGTGCATTGACTTGGGATTTTGTCATGTTTTGTCCCATTTGATTTCACTGGTTTCTAAACCACAAGCTGGCTGGGGAATTCATAGTGAAGGCTCCGAATAGTTTTGTGTAGGGAGAGGTTCTAAAAAGAAAAGAAAGCGGTATCTGCTTGTCAGATGGAATGTGTGAAGACATCCGGGAGGAATGCGAGGACTCTAACCGTTAGGGTCCCTGGGCAGCTTGGGCTATGAATCATCCTGCTCGGGTCCAGATTCCTGACAAATGAAGCGTCAGGGTGACATCATCCCTGCAAGATCATCCAGTGTCTGTTGTGCTGCCTGACAGGATCTTCCCTTGGGGATCTTCATCACAGGGGAGCTTTTCCAAACCACACACCCATCATTCCTTCTCGCTCTCCCGTTTTCCCAACAACTGGAATTTGGTGAGCTAGGGCTTTCACAAGCTCCTCTGGCTGCCCTCCCCCTACAGGGTGCTCTTGGGGTAGCATGTGCTCTTTACTGCATCACCTGGGCGGTGTGATCAGTCAGCACTTGCTTCAGCCATGGGCTGGGCATGGCACTAGGCCTCAGGACATGGAAGACAGGGAGTACCAGGGTGGGTGGACACCTGACCTGGGCTGGTGGGCTCAGCAAAGCACAGTGCTTTGACATAGCGAGCCAGGCAGTGAATATGTGCTGACTAAGCTTGTGCCTGAAGTAGCCTAAAACTTGACTACAGGCGTTTATCCAGGAAAGGGGCCAAGCTGAAGCGTCGCCATGAACGAAGACCCAAAAGTAAATCAGAAGAAGTAAGAGGTAGAACTGAAAGAGTGGTTTTGGGAACTTTGTATGATGTGTTAAGAGCTAAAAATGTGTCCTAAGGAAGATGAGAAACATTCCGAGGGCCTTAGGCCTAGAAGGGGCGTGGGCAGATTGCAGCAGTGGAGGGCACGGGCCAGAAGGGTCCCACCTGCCAGGCGTGGTGGCATGTGCCTGTAACCCTAGCACTCAGCAGGCAGAGGTAGGAAGATCACTGCAAGTTCGAGGCCAGCTTGAGCTGTAGAATGGGGCTCTGTATAAAAAAAAAAAAGAAGAAGAAGAAAAAGAAGAAAGAAAAGGAAGGGAGAGAGAAAGAGGTATAGACAGACAGACAGAGTCAGTCCTGACCAGAGGCAGTGACCAGTCAAGAAGGGAACATGTGCCTCCAGAGGTGATCTACCCGTGAAGTAAGGCAGAGGAACTAGGGGTGGAGAGGAGAGGACCTAAGAAATATTCAAGATTTAAACTTGACAACTGGGAATTAACAGCATAGGAAAGAAATCCCAAAGGCCCCAAGTTTTCGGTGCGGAGGTGCCACAGCTGACGTGATTAGAAGTCCCACACTGGGGCAGTTAGGAGCAGTCTGATTTGTTGGGGTAGAATTGTCCACAAGAGACATGAGTCCGGGGGAACAAGCTCACAGGCAGAAGTACAAGGTATGATTGAAACATACCGTGAATATTTAAATTATTTTCTTACTTATTGCAGTAAAAGACACATTGCCATTAATTCCCTTCAGAACACCCTCCTTTGCTTCAAATATACCGCATTTTTCTTGCCACTTTCGGAAGTAATTCTGAAGCCTGAAGTTTCCCTGAGTTTTATTAGTTGCACGGTCATAGCTGCCTCCAAGTCCTGAATTGATTAAAAGGTTCCCCTTTCAAGGTCATTTTGACTTTGGGGAAGAGTCAGAAGTCACACAGCACCGGATCCAGGAATAAGGAGGATGAGGAGGCACCATGTTTTGATAAGCCTGCCTTTCCGTTAAAGGCCATGTGGCAGCAACACTGACCACGTTTTTCATCACACCACATAAAGCCACAAAAGAGGACTTCCAGAACTGCTTCAGAAAGTGACAAGAATAGTGGCATAAAGTGTATGAAGTGGGGGGGGGGGTTTCCTGAGGTGGATTAATGGTAATTTGAATGCACCCAACAGTAACAAAATCATTTTTAATGTAAACATTCACTGTATATTTTGATCGCCCCTTCTTATACACAAATGCAAGGAGTCTGGGCTACGGAGATGGGTTTAGGACACATCATCATACCAGTTGAAGCTGTGTTAGTAGTTGAGACACCCATGGGATTATGGGGAGTGAAAACCCAAGGGAAACCCATGCCAGTGGTATAAGAGGAGAAAGACTAAAGAGTGGGCCAGAAGGATACAAGGACCCAGCAGGCACATCCCTGCCCCGCGCTCCTTCCTTGATCAGTGTTAAGGTATTTTTCTCGCTCCTGAACCTCCTCCTACACTCTCTGACACTGTATCACAAATAAGCTTTTTTCACGTCCATCTCCCCATATGGCCCTTGCTCGTGAAACCTGCCCAACCCTGAAGCCTGTTTTCTGCAGCTTCCAGCCACCCCTCTTCTACCCTCCTGTGAAGCTTCCTGCACTGCTGAGGCACAGGGCCTTCAGTCAGAGCCCCTCAGACTCCATTCCAGAATGTTCTCTAACACTTTGGTTCCTGCATCGCTGTTTTTCCTCCTCTCTGATGTTCCCACCATGCAGGGTGACTCCAGTACCACGAGGATGAGCCGTTTGTGAGTCCCATAGTTCCCAAATGCCCTTCATTCCCTTCACCTCTACTCCACTTCCAACTCCACTCCCAAGATCTTGTCGTTCCTCATCTGGAACCACTTCAGTTCCGCAGTGATACATCTATCTCCTACTCTGACCACAGCCAGCTCACCCACTTCTATATCACTCTTTCCTTAGTTACCTCCATTTTTTTTCCTGCCTTGTTGAGCACCTTCTGATCTCCCTTCCTTCCTTCACCTGGTTAGACTCCCTGGCTGTTCATCTGAAAAAGTCTTTTCTGAAACTTTTGATTCCCTTTTCCATATACTTGTCCCCTATACCTGCTCAGGACAACTGTAGTTCACATTCTCTTCAGTGCTCCTGCCTCAAGCTGGTAAAGGAAGATGAGACCCTGTATAGAGGATCACCGCAGGAGGCTCATGGTCAGCACTTTCTCCTCCCTGCCATTCATCGCTACAGAAAACACAAGCCACGTGGGGAAGTGGGAAAATCTGAGCAATAGCCAAAGCCCAAGTAAGTGTCTTTGCCCACAAATAGCATCTCCACCTATTCTGTTGCTGCATTCTCACAGATGACCTTGCTACAAATCTTGACTGTCCTGTACCACTTTTTTTTTTTTTTTTTTCACATCTGGCAAGTTGTTCATTTCCTCGAATCTCGGCTTCCCCAGTCGTGGTTTAAAGACCCAGAGGGTTTCTGCTGGCTGTGACGGGACACTGTGCACATCAGAAGCTGCCCCTCTGGTGAGATAAGCGTGGCCTGCAGGCTCACACTCACCCTGCCACACAGCACTGCTTGATGTCACCATATACTGTATGCCCTATTGTGCCTTCCTCCAAAGGGCCCTTGCAAAAAAATGAAAGCAACAACATGTAAAGTACCCAGCAGAGAGCTTGATCTGAGCAGAATCTCCACAAAAAAAAGCCACGAAAACACTGTGAGCTGTCGTATATGTGGTGAGGTGCACAACCATCACTGTCAAGCACTGACTGAGCTCCTCAGGGTTTACAGCATTCTCTGTCTCTTGCTGGAGACCTGAGAGATGGGGACATAGGTTAAGGCAGTGGGAGGGGCAGGGAAAGGGACTGGAGAGTGTGGTGTTGGCCAGAGGGGCTGGTCTGAAAGGGAGAAGCAAAAGACTAGGGCACCAACCTCCCCAAGGCGACTTCATCTCAGGACTGAGCAGCAGAGGCTGCCGTGCTGATGCTACACCCCAAATCTGGCCTTAGGAGCCCCACCTGTCGGCTTCTGCCCTTGTAGTCACCTTCCCAGTCACTCACCACCCACCACCTCTACACTGCCCTACTCACCCCACTAGCAGGCTCAGATGTACCAGGAGGCAGGTTTCACTGTCCTTTCACTACACTGCTGACCAGCAGCCTCCCCAGAGACCACAGAGCAGCATGTCTCCAAACCCCAGACTATGAGGGGCCTCCGGAAAGCAGGAATTTCTGAACACCACATCCATGCTGTGAAAGCAGATCTTCCCTAAGAGGAAATCATTCTGAGAAGACAGAATAGTAGCCACACAGATAACTGTATGAAGGAAGACTAATTATACATCTCCCCTTTTGGCACAAAAATAATTTTCAGTGAAAGGTTAAAACCATCATGTTGTATCAATGAGAACTGTTCCATTATTCCAAGAATGATTGATTAGAAAGTATTTTACTTACAGGAACATCACAGTGATACAATACAGCTTCCACTTTTAAAGCACTTTCCATTTAAAAAAAATCATACCAATGTATAAAAATAGTTACACTGAAGATGTGAATCAACAGCCAAGTAATTTATTGGCACTTGAAAGCCTTGTGGTATAAATAGATTCAACAATGGAAGGATCAAGTAACTCTGGGCCGTGGCAACCTAACCTTCGTTTCCACCAACACGAAAGTCGCATGTGGTTCAGCCAGGGCCATCTGGCCACCCCGGGAGATTCCTCACGAAGAGAACAGGATGGAGCCAGGACCACTAGGTCAGGTCAGTTTTTCAAAGCCCTAGGCCAGGCACTGGGAGAGACCCAGGCGACAGAGATGTGATCAACAGAGAGCTTTCAGATTTCCTCAGACTGTAGGCCTGCACACAGAAAAGCTAGTGTGTTCAGGAGAAAGAAGTACAAAGGATTGTCATGTATGAAAAGGGAGATTCTCTCTGCTTAGTGATTCCTTTTGTCCCTCCTCCCTGCCAGCGGCCCTCAGACCTACTGGGTGATTCGAGATGAACAGAGCAAGGAATCAGCTGGGTCTGGATGCACACGGCCTCTCTGCTGTTTACTAGCTGTGTGACCATGGACAGAGTGTCTGGGCTCTCTGAGTTCCAGATCCTGCATTCTGAGGGTGGCTGGGGACAGCAGGGGTCACTTGAAGATGCAGTGCAGTCAATGCCATATGTAGGTAATAAAGGACCCAGCTTCGCTGCCTGATGCGGAGCAGACAGTAACTCTTCACTCCCTTCTTACCCTCCACTTCTCTGGAGGAGCAGTCCTTTTTCACCGCTTGTGTGCTTAAATTCAGAGCTTTTCTGCTGCTGGATGTAATGTAGCTTTAGATGGGGGCCAAGAGCATCTCTGTTTGTGTGTGTGTTTGGCCCAAATGCTGCACCCTTTTGTGAAGAATGTGGAACTTGTGCGTCTTGCTTCTGGTGAGGTCAAGACCAGCGCAGCAGAGAGCTGGCTCATCAGCAGGCAGCAGATTCATCCTCACTTCTTTTAAGGGATTGTGTAACTATGAAGAGTCATCAAGCCAGATCAAGCCAGATTTCTGACCTCTCCAAGTAGTTTTAACACATGAGGATGCCTCCGTCAGGGTTTATAGTTGAATACAAAGGGACCAGCTGCGGTTGAACCATCACTGCAGTTTTTGCAAAGAAACTGCCCCAGGGAGATGGGGTGTTGCAGGAAGGTCTCCCAGGTCACTTGCACTCACTAGTGGCAGGTGCCCACATAATTTTTTTTAAGAGATTGGAATCAGGCAGAAGCGAAAGGTTGTCCCATTTGCAAATTCACAAAGAGTGACTGATGTGCAGGGTTGGGGGATGTTTCTGGCAGTTGAGGGCTAGGGAGGTGGTTTGTTTGTTTCTTTGCTTGCTTGTTGTTCATTATGTAGTTCAGGCTGGCTTTGCACTCAGCCACAGTCCTTCTGACTGAGCATCTTAGCACTAGAAATATTGGCAGGAACTACCACGCCCAGCTCCACATTTTAATTTCTTTACTAGTGTTTTTAATTTTAAAATACCCAGCCAGGCATAGTGGCACACACCTATAGTCCCAGCACTCAGGAGTTGAGGCAGGAGGATGGCGGTGAGTTCAATATGAGTCTAAATGTTACATAGCAAGACCTTTATCTTTCTTTTTTTTTTTTTTTTCTTTTTTGAGACAGGGTCTCTCTATGCAGTTCAGGCAGGCCTTCAGCTCATTTTGTACCCAGGCGGGTCTCGAACTCGCACCGATCCTCCTGCCTCAGCCTCCCAAGTGCTAGGATTACAGGCATGAGCCACCACCACGCCCCGAGACCTTTTCTTAAAAACCAAAAAAAAACACCTAAAAAGTTACAGTACTCCCATACTCTTCACCTAGTTATACCAGTTGTTCACACTGTACCACATCTGTCTTATTAATAACTCTCGAACTACATAAACATGGCTTTTTTTGGATGAACCACCCATAGTGAGAGTAAATTGTAATCATCTAGACTCTTGCCTTTTTGTCTTCTGTGGGTTTGAACCAGGGCCTTTGTACTGTGCTACCTCCCTAGCCCTTTATTTTGAGAAGGGTCTCATTGAGTCACTAAATTGCTAAAGTTCACCTCAAATTTACGATCCTTCTGCCTCAGCCTCCCAGCTGGGATTATAGATGCCACTGTGCCCAGCTAACTCTTTACCTATTAATACTTCTAGATATATCTCTTAAGGACAAGGACATAGGAATTATCAAATTTAAGATATTTATCACTGAAATAATTGGGTTTTTTTCCCCTTGGTACTGGGAATTGGAGTCAAGACCTTGAACTTGCTAGGGCGGTGCTGTACCACTGAGCTGTACCCCTGGAATCCCACTGAAATAATCTTACAGGCAACCAAATAATGTCAAATAGTATGTATAATTTTTGTCAAATATCCAACCTAAGATCATGTGTCACAGTTAGTTTTATGCTTTTGGTACCCTAAGACATCTGCCCATTCAAGCATAAAGTTACAAAGATTGCCTCCTATTTTCTTCTAGAAGTTTTGTTGCTTTAACTCTTAACATTTAGCTCTATAGATTCAGCTTGAGTTAATGTGAATAGTATAAGAGTTCGCACTTTTATATACAGATATCCATTTATTCTAGCACCACTAGATTTAAAAAAAAAAAAAACACTATCTTTTCTCCATTGAATTACTTTGATACCTTTGTTGAAAATAAATTGACCATTTTTCTGTGGGTGTTGTGGGGCTCTTCAGATTAAATGGTCCACTTGTCTGTCCTGATATTGTTTCACTGTGCTCACTGTAGAGTCCTGAAATCAAATAGTTTACATCACTCAATTGTGTTCTACTTCAAAAGTCTGGTTATTCTAGGTCCTCTACATTTCCATATAAATTTTTTAAATTTTTTTTATTATTTAAAGAGAAACAAAAGCATGTAAAGGGTAGAGATAATACAGAATTTCAAAAAAAAGATAAATAATAAGAAATCACTAGTTGATAAATTACATATTGTCCTCTTAGAAATAGTTGTTCAAGTTATAAAATTAAAGCATACAAAGTAGATATTCAAACAGCGAGAGTGTAAACAGCTACACATGCATGAGTCTCTACCTGTATTTCTATCCTTTCTGTATTAGAGAGAAAAACAAAACATAGCAAGACAAAACAAAACAAGTTCCTATAAAAACATGAGACCAAAAAGTTGTATAATACCTCAGTACAAGGTGATCTACAATGATTACTGTGTTGTTTCTTATTATCTTCAATAGAATTATCT